>BRZM01001246.1:11765-33222 GCA_033238685.1 Lates japonicus | reverse complement strand
TTTTCCTGTCAACTCAAAGCTCTCTGCCTCCTATGACTGTGTTTATAGGTGGCTCAATTTCAACTGCATGTATGTTCAAAAAATCACATTAATGCATGATACATAATCAGAGACAGAGTTTGTCTCATACATTCAAAAGCTATATACAAGCAACCGAAAAGCTCATTGAAAGGTTTTCAAAATGGATTTTGTTTTTAATAAGGTTTCAGATTCAGTTCCCCATTGCTCTTTGGACACACTGGATCCGTTCTAGCTCCACAGGGGCTGTTTTCTTGATGACTCTGCTCCTCGGCACTTTGGAGGTCAGAAAAATGGAAGATAGTGATTTCCCCAGGAGGATCAACCTTTCATAATTTCATCAGAATTTATCTGGGTGACAATAGTGAAATACTCTCCCTCACCACCCTCTGTAATTCAGTTTGTAGTGTCAAAGTCTGAAGTTAAATCAAACCGTGACAGCTCCGTCACCACTGCTGCTGTTTTGTTCTAACAATGGTGCATATTTGACAAGCACAACAAGCCACTACCCTGATGACAGACATCAAGTAAACACATCATACAGTGTTTTTACAGTACCTGTTTGGAAGGTTTGATCCCCAGCACGTCAATACAAATCTCCATGCAGGTCTGGGCTGAAAATACTGCATGTGCGTGTGTGCTGGCTGCATCTGTTCCGCTAACTGTTTACATGTGACTTTGTCTTTTGCATCCAGATCTGTACATAATCTGAACTGCTTTTAGCTTCTGATCAGAGAAAAAAAGGATCAAGGATAAAGGATTTTTAAAAGACCAAATACAGTTTGACAAAGGAGAGATATAACACTGAGTTATAAGATGGAGTTCAGCCAATGAAATACACCTCTACTTCAGAGGAGCCCAACACATGGATCTGTTCTAAGGTTACAGAGGAGTGAGGGTGTCCTGACTACTCAAGCTCACCTCCATTTCCACCATTGGAGGGGAGCAAGGAGGGAGCAGCTATGTACAGTATATTGCCTGTCATGTGAAGACTGCCAAAGTTTTAAGGTTCCTCAGTGCAGTTCATTAAAAAAAACAACTCTTTCAAAAATACACGAAATACACCATTACATTAGCTTCAAAACAAATGTTTCTTTATTGAATACTGGAAAGAAAGGTAAAAGAAAAGAAAGAAAGAAAAGACACCACTTTTCCACATGTCTGGGTTCTAATTTACAACAGTTATTTCTTCTCTTGTAGTTTGAGATACTGTGAGATATGGGTTATGTTGACAGTGTTTAAATCAATTTGTGATCTGGACAAATCATCGAGAAAGGGCATGCACTGAGACATGTGCATGGCTGGGAGGAACTGCTGTTTTAACTCCTGAGATGGCATGTAAAGTGCCATACAATGATGAGGTGAAAATATAAGCGCGATTAAAGACAGCCAGTGAAATAAATAACTCAACTCAAATCAAACAGTTTCTATCTCAATTCATATGACTGCTGATGTAAAATTGGCTGATCAGAATTAACAAGACTTTATCAAGATATATATGTATCCATGTATCAGCCAAAATAGTAATACTAAGTAAGATAATACCATCTCATGACTGGAATACTGTATATTTTGACAAGTGCAGCTTTGGTATTTAGATTGTGGTCCTTCCAGCTTTGAAGTGAAGACATGGCCTCAAAATATTTAGTCTGCACAGTACAGGCTGCAAATCAGTCAAGGTGTGCCCCAGTCTTTTCTCTCCTGTTATTTGATGTCCCTGATGTGGGATGCACAACTGATTTAGCTGCATGTTGCTGGTGAAAACCTTACTGCTTTCTGTCGGCACCACAGGATTTCTGTGTATAAACATATATAAATATGATCAAATTGTGAATGTTTTTTCTTATCAAGTACCTCTCTGCATTTGAGACTCAGGTGTGTAGGATTTGCCCAATAAAGAAAACTTTCAAATTTTAAAATCCACTTAATGTGCCTATTTGTGTCTTTATGAAATTTAGATAAGAAAAGCCTCAGGTCAACTTGCGCGAAAGCTAGCAGGACAGCTAGCCTGGGTCTGTCCCAGATTTTCAGAAATCTTGACCAGTACAAAGCTGAAGATGAAGACAAGGCATAAGAGTTCCTGTATCAGTTATATTTTAACTTTTTTATATTCTTCATATTTATATTATATTACTTCCTTAGAGCGATACTGAACTATTTCCTTGAAGTGTAAATTCATCCAGGTGTACGCCACAAATACGGACCCACCGTTGAGTTAAAAGTAAAAAAGTAGTCAGATCAACCAGTACAACCTCCTCACAGACTGTGATGTTTTCACAGAAACACTGAACACAATTACTACCACCTGGACTAAACCTACTTCTAATTTAAAGTCAATTCCTGACCATGATTAAACCTCAACCACAGACACACACAGACACACACACACACACACACACACATAGATATTAAAGATATCAATGCACCCTTGGGCAATAACTGTATGTATAAATTAGGTTCACTGACCTACAGGTTAAGGTGGCAACTGTACTTTGGACAGAGGAGTTTAAATAAGAATTTTCTTACTTGGATGAGAAAACATAGATTGGGGAGAAAAGCAATTAGACCATTTTGAGGAGTCTTATAAATGTATGAAAATTGACTAACACATTCAGTGTTAACTTTCAACAGTTCAACAATAATCAGTATATCTCACTGCTTTGATGTATGTATGTGAAGTTGCTGCAGAAAGTGAGCAAACAAGTGGAATAACTAACGGGGACAAAGGGTCTCTGAATACAACTTCAAAAGGTTATCTAATCTAGAACTTTACCATGGTACAAAAACACACAGATAGTGGAACACACAGCAGCATATGGGACAGAACAAATTGCATCCATCTTATGAATAGACTTGAACATAACTTCCCTGATGGCGAACTGTTTCCTCCCATCATAAACTATCAGCCTAGAGTCTCACAAATCCTCTTGTTGTACATTTAACATATATTTCTAGGCCTAAAACTGTTCTCTAAAATATCTTGGTTCTTTTAAATAGGTAGCCAAGACACTGTGGAGACTTTTGAACATTTTACTTATTTCTCTGAAAAGGAAAAGGCTTTACATGTTTCATGCTACTGCACCTGATGGATTAAGATCTTTGCTGCTAGGTACCACAGTCTCTTCTTCACTTGTCTGTAGTAGCCCCATATGCTTCAGCTCTTTACGCGATAAACTAGTACTGCATCAGGGGAAGAGTAGTGTCACTCTGTCCATCCACAGAGGAGTTGATAACCTGATTACTTCACCAATCTCTGTGGTACAGATACATATAGAAACAGTTCACGGGTTCCTGAGTATAACTACACTAACCATCAACATATCCAACTTTCATCAACATCCTCATCCGAATCTGGAGGAATGGGGGCGTTGCAATGCAACTCTGATTTATCTTAATCTACCAGATAATTACTGATTTCCTTTAGACTCATTACTTATTTGAATCATTGATCTTGCCAAAAAGACACTTGGTTCTGCTCACCTCCATCCACAGCGGGCCATGTACAAGCGAGGCTTCTCCCATGTGCCTCGCAGATGGGCTTTGGTGGCTGCTCTTGAGTGTACATCTTATTTACAACCGGGAAAAGAGCACTTGTGCATTTTAATAAGGTCTGCTACCGCTCTTCATTGCTGACCTCAGCTGAGGACCCCAACAGCAGAACCTCCGCCCAACCACCTTCCCCAAACCCAATGGGTTTAGCAGCAATGAGGCACTGGTGCAATCCGGACAAATTGGATGAAATAGCTCAGTTTATGAATACTAATGTTGCTGGAAGCAGCTGAGGCACTAAGCAGGTGCCCCTGGATGTTAATGAGGCTGAGCAGTACCTGACATCGATTGGGCCTGGGATTTGGCTGGGATTGGAAGGTTTCTGGGGTTGGGCTTGCTGAGGCGTGACATCTGATATGGCACTGGGGTTCGGCTCTTGTTTGATCTGTATGGGCTTGGTTTGTAAAATGGCATTACCTTGAGGTGGCACTGGTACCTTCCCTGATGAGGCCGGTGGAGCCACAGTCCTCCTGTTTGATCCCATCAACTCTACTACTTGAAGAACTAGAACTAGTTCTACAACTAGTATCCACTGTTGATGGTGAGCTGTCCATGTCAGATGCACATGGTGAATGTTTGGTCTCTGTGTAGGAGGAGAGTGGAGAATGAGCCACGGGAACAGTCTGATCTGAGTTCTGTGACACTGATACCGGTTCTCTCTGTAATGTCCTCGAACCCTCCGCCTCAGTGTCCTCAGATGTTGGTGACATTGCCTCATCACTCGCCTCCTCTTCTTTCTCCATTTCCACCACCATGTTCTCCTCAAGGAACTCCTCAATCTCTTCCAGGGTGGGCTGAAAGAGGAGTGCTGCAGGATCATGCAGCTCATCAAGGAAGACGGGGAACTCATAACAGTCCTCTTTGGTCTGCTGTTGGAGAAGACTCAACATATCTTTGGGACTCCCAGGCCAGGCCCATGGGCAAAAGGGGGGCAGTGAGAGTCGAGGAGGAAGAGAAGGATGAAGAGGACAGGCATAGAGAGGAAGAAGGAGAATTGCTAGCATTAGAGCTTAATGAGGTGGCAAGGGATGTCTGTGAGAGCAGGAGGTCCAGCAGGCTGTCTTGACTCTCTCCTCCTGATGAGGAGCCACTGCTCCCACTGCTCCTGCTGCTCCTACTTTCGTAGCTGGAGCCAAAAACATGGCGCGAGGTTGGCGATGAGGACTCAGGGCTGGAGCAGAGTGAGGAACGAGGGCTGGAGGAGTCACTGAGGTCATCCTCAGAGAGGCGAGGCGAGGAGGAGACGGTCACCCCTTGGTAAAGGTGGTGATGGTGGTGGTAGATGCATGCATCAGTTACCATGATGCCCGCCGACACGCCACCATTGGCGTGGCGACCAAGGCAGTTGTAGTCAGACCCCGGGGATCCGGTATAATACAGGAAGGTCTCCTCACCAAGCGGCAAGTGATCCACCATTCCTGTGCGGATGGATGGCAGCTGACTGTGGTCTGCTCTGAAGATCGGCTGAATGTTAATGAAAACTTATTCTTCTTTCTGCAAAAGAAAATTATTATGTTTATCATTTATCACAATGAAGGAAATTTATCTTTTATCTTAAATTAAATGTAACTTTAGAATTGACAGGTTTGTGTACTGGGATGATCTTCAGTTCCAAAAATCTTGCATGACAACACAGTGACACTGTAAGTGTGACTTAAACTGAGAGGTTAATGTTTTACAAAACAATTTGTCAGGTTTTTATTAAGATAGGTCAACCAGCATACTAAATGAAATTTTGTATTATTTGGTCTCTTTACACTACCTGCTACTTTTGCAAAAGATCTGCAGCTGATGAAACTTCAAAAGGAAAGTCAACCACGAGTGAGGGAAGTGGAATTTGAAGACTGCATGTGTGAGTGTGTGCAGACGCTGCAGCTGCTGGTTCAGTCTTCAAGCTGACCATGTGGAATCAGAGGTTCCCATTTCTCACCACTTCTAATATTAAAGCCACATGCTTCTATGCTCTCTATTTATTTCCCCCCTTGTTGGCTTTTAAACAGTTTGGTCTAAATAATAAAATAATTGCAATAGTAGAGAACTTGTAGATACATACTTAGTGATATACTCTCATATCAGAATGAAGGTACATCCTAAAAACTTCCTGCAGAGTACCAAGAGGCACAGTTACCACACAAATGGTACAGTCAGTCAGAGTAAGATCAACAGATTTCAGTGGGATGATGAGTGAAGGATTTAGTGTCTATTTTTATCCGTCTTTCAGCCCACAAACAATGCACCACGTCTATGTTGACATGGATTAAAAATGCTAGACATAATCAAATGGCCTTAAATGCAGTGAGTGGCTTATGGTGATTAAACATGACAATACAATCCGTTGTAAAAACCATAAAAGACTACATGTGTATTGCATGAATAAGAGAAAGACAGAGGGAGAGAGAGAAAGAGAGGGAGAGAGAGAGAGAGAGAGAGAGAAAACAAGATGATTGTGCGCCCTCTTCTGTGAAGCTGAGAAGTAGCCCTTTCCTAAATTAAGACCGGGGACATTCATAAATTCCAGGTGGTCTCGGGAAAATTAATTGCTTAAACAGATTATTTCATCACTGACTTTGAGTCAGATTATCACAATCAAGAACGTTAAAGACGATTGTTCTTTAGGCCTAAACGTCTGGCCGCTGTTGTTTCCCACCTCCAGGGCAGTTATGTAATTACCGATCTAAAGCCAAAATTCGACTCAGATACGGTTTCTTCTGTGATAACATCACATGACATCGTACGTCTGGGGCCTGCAGCTGCTGCATTTAGGCGATAGTCGGCCTCATGGAAAGAAAAAAAAAAAAGTTTGGAAAGAGAGTTTGGGAACACCTTGGTTTGGCCAAGTCTTAAGTCATTTGCCCTAAAGTGACCCTGCCGCTGTGAAACATCAAAAAGTCTTTGACAGTGTGATGCGCTCCTGATCTTCACCACGCTGCATGAATAACCAGTTACTGAGCATAACCCGGGGAGTGAGGCATGTTAAACACTGCGGGCTGTGACAGCTACTCAAATCAAAAAATTATATGTCGCTGTAATAGTTTTACATGATATAGATATAAACTCATCACTGCTGCAGACATGATAATCCGCCACAGTGGGGATTTTATGTGGATTTTTTACTGAGGGAGGGAGCACCATGCATACAGTATACAGTTTCGCTATAAGCTCGCATGTGTATAGATATCAAATGTCTCCCCATTCACTCAACCGAGCCATGCTTCCCACTGAGCTCCACAATGATAAACTGAAAACACAACCAGACTACTATCAGATCACACCAGCATCCCTAGTTGATATGCACCTACTTGTTTATGTGAGGAATCCAAAATCCCGCTCCTCTGCGCTGAGAGCTCCTCTCTTCAAAGTAGCTGTCAGTGCGTAATAGTGCGTAATGGCAATATAACCCCACGACACGGTCTTTGCATAGCCGTATGCCTTCTCTCTCTCTCTCTCTCTCTCTATCTCTCTCTCTCTCTCTCTCTCTCTCTCTCTAAACACACACACGCACACACACTATCACTCTCTCTCCAGCGGACTGGTAGTTCGTTTAACCGTCACATGATCGGAGTTGGGTATGTTAAGCCAGTCAAATGAGGGGGTCGGCTCTTGAAGGCTCGCCTGCTCGGCAAGCCACAATTGGCTCTCGGTGAAGGGAGGCCGGCCTCGGGGTCAAGCGTCAATAGAAAGAGGGAGTGTGTGTGAGGGAAGGGAAGGAGGTAGTATGTGTACTACTGAGACCTGACAATTAGACCACTTTCATACCCCTACAATAACTATAGGGGACGTGTAGTTTTATTTAAATGGTGTTGATACATTTTGCAACTTGTATAATATTTCTTTTGGGGCTTCCATTGAATGTGCTGATACTCATGGTGATGCCCTGTTGTACATAGGTCTATAAGTGTAGCATCATTCAATCATGTGATGTTAATAGAAATAAGGAGTTTTCATATGATATTTCGACTTAAAATTAGTACATATATAATTGATATAGACTCATATTATGGTATTCAAGCTGTTAAAATGTAACAGGGTGATATTCCTGAAAAAAAAAAAAAATAAGAGCACAAACATCAACACTTTGGCCCATGAGAGTCCTCTCTGATACCTAGAAAGCACACTTTCTTCAAGCTTTTTGCCTGATACAGATGGCCATGGCTGAATAAGTGGCTGAGTGACTGAGTGAATGAGGGAGCCATTGAGAAGGTAAGTGAGTGTGTTTACATGCTGCCTAATGACATCAGTAATAGAAGTTTTGCTTTCACTCCAGCTGAGCAGACCTCATATAAACACCTCCGCTGGGCTGAAGTAACTTTACTGGCTGCAGCCTAATTTGATTTGCCTGCGTAAGTTAGATTACCTTTCAGTGTGTTTGGATAAATGATCCACTTTCAGCCTGCTTGTAAACATCAAGAGTGTCTCGGTGTGTATACAGCACAGAGTCAGTGGCTATTATGCTGTGGATACACAATGTCACACTGAAGAGACAACAACATACTACTACCACTACTGTTTTTGTTGATGATACTATTACTAGCGATAGTATTACTGCTAATACTACTGATACTACTGCTACTGCTGCTACTATTACTAATGCTTATACTATTGTATAGGAATACTACTATATTCCTATGGTTAGACAGCTAATACTTTATGCAGCCACTAGCAGGGCTCCTATACTTCAGATGCTACTACTGCTATATGTTACAGCAACAAGCACCATGGATATTAGGTACTAGACATACTAATACTACAACCGCATCTACTACTGCTACACCAGTTACTGCTATTGTCACTACTGCTACTACTGCTAGTGTTGTGACGACTACCACAACTATTAGGCTACAAATGTCTTACTATTAATACTATCATTACTCCTATGAATACACTGTTAACACTACCACTACTAGGCCAACTATTGATGCTACTACTACAGTTACTTCTGTTGCTGTTGCTGCTGCTAACACTGCTATTACTACTACCCTTGCTGCTGTTGCTGCCATAACAACTACCATGACTAAGAGACTATTACTAATACCGGTACTGCCACAATTACTACTGCTACAGCTAGTATTACTTGTACTACTACTGCTGGTGCTACTGCCATTGCTGCTGCCCAAGCTCTCATTGCTACTGTTACTGCTATACTATTACTTGTAGTATAACTATTGGTAATGCTACTACTGCTGCTACTAAAATGATCAGTTGTTCTGACATGCAAACACACTAATATTACTGTAACAAGTGATTACTATTATTACTGCTACTAATACTATGACTATGATGTAGTTCAGTATTGCTATTGTTGTATGTGTTTCTGCTTCTCTGAACAGGCCTTTTTCACTAAAGGAAAAGTGCGGATATATATAATAAAATTAATGATGGCTGAATTCCATCTAGGTGCTTCAGTTTCAGGGTCCTAGTATGGCTGGCGCACTGTCACATTGTCATGGCTTACTAGGGCACGTGAATAGAATGGAGCCATTGATTAATGTTATTAGTAACACCTGTGCTTTTTCTGTCAAAACTGTCTACTGTGAAAAAGGCCCATACTTGTTTGATTCCTCCTGCTGCTGCTAGAGGACATAAATACTTAACATGATTTTGTCCTAGATAACATATTCAGTTTAAATGACCATTTTATAAATGGTTTTGCTTTCCTCACAAATGAAATGGACCATGGCTCATTTAACAAAATCTCAGCCTCCCTCAGTTGATACTGCCCTGAAATCAGACAGAAGTCCTGTAAGGTTGTTTGTACCAAAGTTGTTAAGAGTAGCAGCACTGCTGCTGTTCACTGTTTCCAGTCAACACTTCTCTGTTTTCCCACACAGATTAAATCTTTGCTCATATCAATAGTCGGCTTGTTAAATATATTAGGAAGTCCTGGTATCTTGTTAGGCTAGGCTTTACTGGAGTTACCTCTGTGACCACGTTTAGGTCCCAAGATATATTTTAAAGTGTAATTTGATGTTGTATTTGAGGAAATGCAGGGCTCACAGTGATTACTCACTAGCAGAGCCTCATGAAGCCCACAGAGGTTCTTTTCTCTGCCCCACAAACTAATTGGTTTCGGCTGCTCTATTCAAACTCACAAACACCTACACATATGCATATTATGTAAGCTCCAGATGGACTTAATGGATCAAATTGATTTATGTCCTCTGGCAATGCTTTCAACTTGCCAAAAGTGAAATGGAGAAAATGTGTGCTTCTTGGGTGCATTTTTCAAGGTTGTAATGATCACAGACGATACCCTTAACAAAACTCTCTCTTCTCACCAAGAAGCACTGGAAGGGAGATGTGGGTAAATACTTTCTAAGCAGTAGTTTCTTATATATTTTGGGCAATCTGGTTATCAAGGTTAGCACTTCACCAAAAATGAAATGAAAAATATGCATATAATTGTAAAATGTTTGTGATTTTGGTGACAGTGGCAGTTGGATTTTTGTTGTGATTGCTGATGGCAGAGTGTTCAAACTGTAACCAGCTTAAGCCTCACCAGCTGACACAGACCCCTGCAGCTTTAAACCCTGCCTTTTAAACAGGAAGCTGAAGCAGTTCACTGGGTGATCGGAGCAAATCTGTGACTGAATTTATGCTGTCACAGCTGATTATTTCCCCTCTGCTGATATGATACTCACCTGACTCTGACAAATCCAGTATTAACACCAATAAATCAGATTCTGTGTTTTCCATGTTATGATGACTGGGATATGATCAGATCTTTGCCACAAAAGTGGAAAACCGGACTGCGACCTGCCATGTTTTTTTTTTTCTCTGCTAAAAATACTCTTCCAAGAAAAGTGTTTTTTGGGGGGAGTAAATCTATTACAGGACACTTCACCCTTTGCCTGAAGTTGCTGTTTTTGTCAAGTATGCACACAAACACATACACATTTATTTTAAGACACTCTCCTGAGACGTACACAGTACCAACAGCAATGTGAAATATTTGTAAAAAGCCAGCTTGTTGTTGGGAACAAAGATCCCCTCTGAGAATTATGCAATGAGTTTTTAATAAAGTTGCGAAGAACCCCAACCCCCCCACACCTCATCCCCAACCAATCACTACCACTACCACCAACACAAACACTCATACAAACACCCCTTCTGTGTCTAATGCACTTCTTAGACAGCTTAGTTGGCTTTTAGTTACACTGGCAAGTCTCATCCTATTTGATGGATTAAGTGTCTTTGCCTTTTGCCTACATATACTGACTCACATTCAAGGGGATAGAATCACCTATACAGAGCTAGAGTGTACAATGCAGCAAATAACTTTTATAGATTCTGTATAGTTTTGTACTTTTGCACACTGACTCTGAATCGCAATGTTTATCTTTGAGTTACTTAAATCTGAGGCTGACTCTCAGGCCAATTTTAGCTTGTTACAGATATAACAACATTGACATACAGTATATCCATCTATTTTCTCCTACCTATCCAGGTCTGAGCTGCAGATGCAGCAAACTAAGAAAGGTTACCCAGACATCCCTCTTGACAGCCATATCCTCCAGCTCCTCCTGGGGGATCTCAAGGTGTTTTCAGGCCACACAGGATTTAA
This sequence comes from Lates japonicus, assembly GCA_033238685.1. Taxonomy (NCBI): domain Eukaryota; kingdom Metazoa; phylum Chordata; class Actinopteri; family Centropomidae; genus Lates; species Lates japonicus. Next base: position 22,094 of record BRZM01001246.1, on the reverse strand, counting down.
AATCCCACCAATGTTCTGCCCTGGGGTCTCCTCCAAATAAGATGTGCCTATACCTGCAGAGGGAGGCATCCAGAGGGCATCCAAATTCTTGTAGGCTAAAATGACAAGTTGTCACCAGCAGATTTTACCAGATCTAACTAAAGCCTGGCACACACTAAAAGATTTTTAAAATCTTAACTGATTTATAAGTTGTGAGACCATACACACATTACAACAAATAATGACAGATTTCACAGTTTTGTTCTTATAGTGTGTGATCTGTAACGAGATGACCAACACAGCACACCACACACTAACAGATTCCAGCAAACAAACATGGCGGACAATGCTTCCATCTACAGTCAGCTTGCTTCCTGATTGGCTATCGCTCTTTTCCACGTGACAATCCACAGAGTGCATGCTCAGCTTTCCTCTGTGTTCCCCCCACACAACAATGATCAACTGATCATAAATACTGAACATGTTTAATATTTCTTGCGGCTGCCCCGATCGTCTTCCGAGCAGATCGGGGAAGGTAAAATCACTCTTAACACACCTCACACCACAGCAAAATCTGGCAAGGTCAGGAGCCAATCCTAGCTGACATTGGGGCGAGAGGCAGAGTACACCCTGGACAGATCACTAGTCTACCACAGGGCTGACATTTAGAGACAAACAACCATTCACACTCACCTGCACACCTTAAGGCAATTTAGAGTCACAAATTAACCTAACATGAGTGGAGTACCTGGAGAGAACCCACACAGGCTTGGGCCCCAGAAAAGCCCCAGGCGAACCAGGGTTTGAGTCTGGAACTTTCTTGCTGTGAGGCAACAGTGCTAACCACTGCACCACCATGTCACCCAACCCTCTGCCAATAAATCATTATATGATTTTAATATTGGTATTAGCCTCAAAAACCCAGTGGCAGTTAAGCTCTGTTTTTTATCAGGATCTCATTTACTGAAAGTGGCAAATATGTGCATTATTATGATTGAATGTTACAGTAATTTGTGGTTCTTGGTGCGAGATGGCAGTGGAGGTAGAGTGAAGCAACTCATGACACTTTGGTCAGAAGTGAGTCCAGTTATGTTTCAAGGTTAGAGAGTGAGACAGGACAGGTTAATGAACCATGACTTCAGACACAATGACGCACATGATATGTAACAGAGTTCACTTTTCCACACCGCATGTGTTTACAAGACTGTTTCATATTCAAACTGTTTTTGTCATTGAAGCTGATCCGCTCTGTTACTAAGATGAATTTAAGGAAAAAAAAGGAAGAAAGAAGAGAGACTGACCTAAAGTAAACACTGTCCATATATCCTGCATTTGTTTGTTCTTCTCCCCCTTTAGATTTATGTAACCTATAAAAACAAGACCAGGTCAGAGCTCATCACCTTCCTTTTAAGGTCTAGATTCTGCTGTCAACAAACATTGGGGGGCTGAGCCGTTATCGGCAAATACCTGCCTACGTATGCCTACACTTTATGGGAGGACGTTTTCTGAGATATTATGCTATTTTCATTATATATATATATGTATATATACTGTGTGTATATATATATATATATATATATATATATATATATATATATATATATATATATATATATATATATATAAAACAATTTTTAGTTAGGTCTGCAGATCCATATATATATATATTCAATTATCATTTATCATCTAAAGCAGAACTCTCTTCCATCAATGATTTTTTTGGGTGAATAATTGACAATGTAAAGCCAACAGTGTCCTGTGTAAATAGGTTAGTCACTATTCAACCTGATACCTGAAACCACTGTAGCAGTGCAATCTCTCTCTGTCAGTAGGTGTTTGATAAATACCTGATGCTAATGTAGATGAGAGACAGTTCACTCAGCTCCAAACACCACCGATGGCACAGAAATATGGAAAAATCCACATAATGTCTGCTGTGAGATTAATGTCGCTGCTTTGTTGTCTCTACTAATGCATTCTGCTGGCTGGTGGCCAAGTGGATCAGGTGCATAAAAGATGACCTTGTTTTCCTTTCATTTGACAACATTTCTCAGTCCAAGATCTGTTATCTGAAGTGGGATGAGGTGTTATAGGTAGCAAACAAGTAGTTTAGGCAGCTTCTTAGTTTAAATAAAATAATAGAGATGTTGCATTCAATAAAAAACTCATTTAAAACTGTTGATCAAATAACAGTATGTTAAGAGGATCACTCACAGTGACAAATTACAGGTAATTATCACCTGACTCTACTGTTGCCCTCAACTCTACACACCTTTATTGCATCTTTTAATAACCTGTCATTTTGGGAGATACACTTATTCTCTTACTACATGCTAAGCTATTGATGCTATACAGAAAAGCAATAGTTACCATAAGTAATGTCTGAACCTTGGTTGGATATAATGAAAATCTTAAGAATTACATCATGACGTGACCTTTTTCTGCTGTGACCTAACTGTAAAAGCTAACAAGGAATCCAGTTAACACCACCATTGTTTTCCAAAACTACTCAGGTCCCAGATACTGCTCTTTTTCCAGGACAGAGGCTGCAGTGTTAAGCACTGCTGTCATGGATATATGCTCCACAGAGAATATTATGCCTCCAAGTCCTGGATCTGTAGACCTAATCCAAACCGTTTACAGACACAGAGAACAAAGCTTTGCCTTTATTCAAACTCCAAAACAGGGGTATTAAATATCCCCTTCCTCCTTTGTCTGCTCTGATCTAAAAATGGTTTGCATCAGTATGTACAACATGGAGGCCAACTCATGATTTAATGGCTTTAAGTTATGTCTCTGTCTATTCACAGATTCCAGTGACGGGAGAAGTATTGTCAGGCACTTTTGGACGGCACTGCATGCTCATACTGAGATCATCAGGTTTGAATGGATTTAAATGAATTGACTGAAATTAGGAAATACAACATGTACGATACAATGTCATCCAAGTATGCTGTTAACATAATTGTTGTTGCACTGGTGGCAGAACATACTGTTCATTTAATGGATGATGCAAAATACCAGCTCACATTACAGTAACTGAATGTATTTTTAGCAAGAAAGGTACAGTGTCTGTCCTCCACTGTCATACCACAAACTGTTAACCAATGTAACTTTTTTTGTAGTTAAACAATTTATCAACTTGTCTTTAAAATGTAGATGGTTAAAGTTAATGGTTATACATTTTAGGAAAACACTTCCTGCTTTCTTGCTAAAGGTTGGATAAGAAGACTGACATCACTCACTAAATATGAAGTTAGAACCAGCGGTTGATTAGCTTAGCCTAGCATAAAGACTGGAAGCAGGCAGGAACTGCTAGTCTGGCTCTGTGTGACGGTAATAAAATCCACTTACCAGCACCTCTAAAGCTCACTGATTGATATGTTACATCTTGTTTGTTTAGACTTCAGAGAAACTGTGTGTGAGTCTTTGCTTGTTTCTGTATGAGTTAAACGAATCGTGATGAGATGATTGATGACACCACAGTATTTATGCTCAGCTAAGCTAACTGGCTGCTGACTGTAGCTTCATATTCAGCACACAGACTTAAGAATAGTATTAGTCTTGACCATTTAGTGTGTAGTGAATAACTGCATTTCCCAAAATATAAACTATTTTAAAACTTCCAACTCAGCCTCAGTGAAGTGCCCAGCAGCTTCTGACATGGTTGGCCGACATGTTTCTCTGTCACATTTCTCTCAGCTGTGACAGCATAACAAGCTGTAAAAGCAGCGCTCAGTGGTGGTGAAGTGGAAAAAAGGGCTACATTGTTTGTTTATTGCAGTAGCTCACTAATGCTTTTATTGAGTCTTTAAAATTTGACGATTATGTTTTGTAATTCTCAGGATTAATTTGCAGTGTGTACAGCGTTATCACATCCACTTTAAGCTGATCATTCTCTACTCATAACTGATCATATGGCCTTGCTGAGCTACATGGTAGGTTCCGGGTGTGTTTGACACTTTGGAATGACACAAACCCTCTGTGGCCAACTGTTTGAGGCCAGTAGTTAAAGCAATTTTCTTGAAAGTATTGCCTTTGATCACAGTAGTCTGTCAATAAACAGCCTCAAGCAGCTTGCTGCAAACTAAGTGTGCACCATTTCCTCTTTTCAGGCTTGAAACTGCAGGCCTGTTGCCCAAGAAGTTTCCCTGAGCTAAGCCTCTCTGACCTATTACCCAAGTCCCTGAGCGGGTTTGTTCAAGTCCGCTAAAAACACACGTTTTTGTAGATGTTGTTCCTTGTTTTGCCACATACTCCTTAAAAAAAATATGTTTCGAGCAGAAAAAGAAAAAGAGCACGTTATGTGGCATCGGCATCTGCTTATTTATCGGGGCTGTAGTGCTAGTGGCTAAATAGTAAATGTCTTTGGTGCATGAACTATCAGTGGTAACGGAATATACCGCGATCACGTTCCCAATATGTATAAAGTTTCCCTGATACAGTCTTCCACTTTCTGGAGCTGCTTCTCAGTCTCTCTGAATGCACCTCCTCTTGTCGGCTCTTGGCTCTGCCTTCAGTACCTCGTTAATGTGTATTTTACATCCAGACAGAGCTGCTCCTCTGGCTCTTAAGTCCATTATGTTTAATAGGCGTCCACAAGCGTGTCCAGGATAGCTGTTTCCTGTGTGCAACTGCAGTGATCATAATGTGATGTGTGATCACTTTTCTCCACTTTGCTGGTAGCCTGTGTAACAGCATATACAATAACCAACAACTGTACAGTGAATCACTATGCATGAAACACAGGACTGGGAGGGCTGTGTTTGATCATGTGGTTGTTGAACATGTTGTAGTCCATGATTGCATATATTTTCTGCACCATTCCATTTTAATTGGTATCACACACTATCAAATTGCCATCAAATTTTGTGCCCATGTTCAAAGGGGCAGGTAAGTAATAATTCTGACAATTCCCAATTTAATCTCTAAAAGTGCTATAATAGTCAGCTTTTATTTTTAACTTTTCGTTATACTTGCAAAACTGATTTCTAATGGCCCCTGGAGGTGCAGCACCATGTCTACTTGGTCATGTTACTTCATCAGTGTTTATGATCTATGGCCATCGTCTGATTGTCCATATTGTAGCAAAATTACTATGTTTGCTCTTTCTTGTGGTATTTACATCCCTTACACAGGTCTAGCCAGTCCCTGGGTGAGAGATTGCTCCATGCTATTTTTTTTACTGTGTTTCCCTGGGGAGTTTTCCTTGTCAATTTGAGAGCAGGGTGCTGTAATGCTGTACAGGTTGTTAAACCCACAAAAAGAAAATTTGTGACTATGACATAGGCAATATAAAATACGATTTGATTTGTCTTGACTCTTTAATGTTGAGATAAATCCATATGATTGTATGTATGACTACTTATATGAAAGATGTGTCTCAAGTGACTAATCTAGATTTATCCCTTGATAATGCAGTTCCCTCAGCTCTATGGAGGGCTGGTGTCATTCCTGGCTGTTGTTTGGTTTTATCCATTTCTACTTTTCTGCGTGGTAGTTCAATTCACTGTTTATGTATTGACACATATGTGGACAAAGCATTGTCTTCACACTATGTGACCTCTTTCATGTACAGGAAAAACTGGGTGGCTCAGGGGTGATGGTGACAGTTCATCAAAGTATCAGATGAGCCCAGCATAATAATACCGGACACCAGACTAACTCTTAATGGAGCATCTTTTCATTTTATCAATTACACTCTGCGCTCTTCCAAGGCTGTCTGTTGTTGTGAAGAGGATCTGTGGTGTGCTTCTAACTGGGAAGGCCTTCTATTTCAAACACAAAACAATGTCCCTTTACTGTCTCAAAAGACATGTTCGTTTTGTTGTGTGTGGGACTAGTGCCAGGAGGTGTATTTTGCTTTAGCATATCGAATAAAACTCTGCATGTATTTTAAGCACTGAGTTTTGGGCACACTAACATGGTATGTTGCTATCGTGTGCAAATAAAACAGTATGCCATTATTAAAATTATTGTTCTGTAACCTCTAACTTAAGACACAACACACAGTGCTTGTGTCCACCTCGGTCCTTTAGCAGTCCATGCATCAACCAACAGGTGACTCGGTTGTTTAATTAGGACAAATTAAGGCCTGACTCCTGTTAAATATAGATGTGTGTCAGAAGTCACACAGAGCACGCAGGAAGCTTGAAGAAAGTTTGAATGTTTCCACACCTTCAGGCTTTGATTTATTTTTGTGTGTCTCTGCACACACCTCTCCTCCTAGACTATACTTTGGTTTGGAGGAACTGCCAACCAGTCCAATCCTTTTATAATTAGATCTTGGGAATGTGCCAAATGTGTGGTATAGACAAGGGGTAGGCTAGCAGAGATGTGAAAGAAAAATATTGATTTTAGGCGGTGTGAGTTCATATTTACTCCTTTAATATGTTTAGTGATGTTTTCTGGATTAACTTGTAATTGTTACTTATTGGGTAATGGATAAATCACTGCTATAAGTTGATGGTCTAATTATTTATTTCCTGGGTAGGAGGCTACTGTCCATATAAACAGGAGTTGGGCTCCTCTTAGAAGTTTTATCCAGTCCCACATCCAGCTGAGCTGTGGCTGTCTACTGTCATGGGCCGAAAATAATAGAATTAGAAGCATAGCCCAGTGGAGTTGCTTTCTTGTTTCTTCTTTCTCATTCCTATCTTCAACACGGGGTTTGTAGTTCTTTTCTTTTTAACTTCAGGTTTGATTTTCCAGTTTGGCCAAGCTGATCTGCACTGCAAATATGCTACACACTAATCACTGCTGGCACGAAAAAGGGAAAATAAAGAACTTGTTGAACAGAAGCCCTCACACTCCACCAACCTTACAGTCCCAACATATGTAAACCATGAAGGCGTGTTTTTGTATTAATACTAAGTAAAAATAAAATAACCTGGAGAAAGAAAAGTATTTAAATCAAATGCTAGCCCATTATTGACACTAACAGGCCTGAAAATGTGTAACCGAGCCAAACTGCATCTAAATCTGCTGAAGTCTCCTGCAGGCAGAAGGAATCAGGGTAACAACTGGCGGGCCAGTGGCACTGATCTCTCACCTTGCCATATGACTCTGGTGCGTGGCAGTGAATCTGGCAAGCTCTGAAGCTCCCACTGTGGTCTCTTCAGTGTTCCCAAGCACAAGGCAGCAGCAGCAGAGATGGTATACAAAGTTTGTAGTCCTGAACAGCAGTGAGCACACAGCTATACTAAACAGAGGAACTCTCCCATCACTCCAGTCATTCGCCACACAGCCAAAACCAAACTTTGTCACAGTGCTCATTGGTTGATGCCTCTCAAAGATTATGTGAAGCCTTTCATTTATATATAGCATACTCCTTGTCAACATTACATTGGTAAGTGTGTGACAGAATTCAGTTCTTGTAAATAAGCTTCATTCCAGATTAGTAATGGTTATGGAATGAAATATCATATCGTTCACATATAGGTGTAACATTATGGATGATTTGTTTGCAATCTTGTGTGTTCTGTATTTTATTGCCCGTCTAACACCACACTGACTGTGGCTTCTTAATCATTCATCCATGGAATATTGTCAGCTAAAATAAGCTGATTTTGAGCCTGAGCGATCACCAATAAGAATAGAGGAACATTACAAAGCAAAACATATCTATAACCTTTTAACTTCAACATAAATATTTTTCTCTGTAGTACAGAATTCACAGTAAACATAGCGGGAAGTGGTCTGAACATGTTGGATATTTCCATTGCTTTTGATGAAGTCCTGACTGTCTCATGAAAACAAATTATATGAGAGCCTAAACGTTTTACCAAGACCGGCTTTGATCTTAGTAGTAACATTCATATTTGTGTATCACAACTCTGCCAGTTACTATACTTGACTTTCCAATACAAGATGGGAACAGGGATAGCAAGGAGCTCGTAAGTACTTGCAAACCAGTTGTGAAGCAACCATGTCACCATTATGTATAGCTCTCTTTCTGTGTGTTCAAGTGCTTTAATCTGTTTCCTGAATCAGCCAATTCTTGGGGCAGAAGCTCAACACCATCTTGCACTGTAGAATTAATCATCACCAGGAATACTGTATGCTCGACTACTTCCGTGAATCATCTTTCTCTTGAACAAACAACAACATACAATGATAGACTTATTTGCTTTATGTTTGGTAATATTGATACAGTTCAACTTCAGGAGATATGAGTAAACACAAAGCGTAATCAAACCTCTTGTAAAACCTGTCGATGTTGTCAAAACAGTTAAGTTTCTAGTTCAACTTCATTCTTCTTAGCTGGACATTCTTATGCTGTAAACATACAATATAGTTATTAATGGGGCACAAATTCAAAAAGGCTTTTATAGCTCTGTAAGCAAGGTAAAAATCATGTACTGTACTGTATACAAAGAAACTATCCATCTTCACTTTTGCAAATATGATACTATGATCAATGGGCTGATTATACACACATGTTCATACAGCCATAAGACAAAGATAAGAGACAAAAATGCTCTTGTGCAAAAATCACACAACAGTACAGGCGTGCCCTGAAGATAACACTGTCATAGGGTGTCTTGCAGAGACCTTACATGTCTGGTTGTGAGCCTTGAGAAAGAAAGACCCACGTCATTGCATGTCCGTATTACATGTCCTCTCAATGGAAATTCTCAAGCTAGTTACTGAATATACCAGGCTTCTGCAAAGTGCAAGAGCTCTAAATCAGCAAATACCATCTTTGACACAAAGATGCATATTGCGGATATATTTCTATCTTGTGTGTGTGGCTTGCACTAACTTGAACACTGTAACACACGCTTATTCCACAACATGCCGTCGACAATTAAACAAACCCCAATTATTGTACAAGTTTTATTTTAAAATGAATACACCCCATCATTAAACGCCAGCGCCAAACTGCCTCTAAGCCTGCGATACTGACATTGTCGCGTCTCAAAAGTGACACATTTCATCGCCGGAAACATGATGAATGTGGATTTCCTTCTGAATCAACTTAGGTTCTCTCTCTACATTTGAACTGCTGGGATGCCTGAATTTTACCGTGTTGGCAGCGTATTATGATTGTTAGGTCAGTTGCATCACGTCGTGCGTCTGTACTGTGTGGGTGAATATAGGAATATTACCGGTAGTCATGCATAATTAAGATACCCTGCTCTACAAAAGCATGAACACTAGATGGCAGACTTTGCCCGCTGTACACAGCAGCTTCAGTCTGCCTAAGAATAAAATGTCAAAGTCATGGCAGGGAGGGACATGCATGGGGCAAACGTGCACTGGGAGATCCGGGTATATTGCTTTTGGAGAATGTGGATTTATCCTTCATTGATATTCTCTCCCTAAGCAGCACATGCAAAGACTCATCAAACTAAACTGAAGATGGCTGGCCTGTTGTCTACTTCTCTGTTGCTATCCTACACTCTACTGAGCTATATCATCTACCACCGTCTGTTTCTCCCATTTTCTTCCCCTCTGGCATCAAACAAATCTGTGGGTGCTTTCCTCTTCCCTGTGACTTGTCCCATCTCTGTCTCTTTTCCTCCACAGTCTTTCGAAAAACTTGAAGCTTTTGTGTCTTTCATTTCTCCCTCTAACTTTCTCTTACCTTCCATCTCCTCTTCCTTGCACTCCACTGCCTTCTTCCCTCTCCTGTCTCCTTCCTTTCATTCCACCTTCTTCCTTCCTCCTCCTCCACCTCTCTGCCGGGGCAGCCGGGAGGCTGGCATTTCTACTCTAACAACGAATTACTGGAATCTACGCACCAACCCTCTGGAGGCAAAGAAGTGAGTGTGGCATGTGCTGAGCAAGAGGTGTTTGTGTGTGTGTGTGTGTGTGTGTGGCATTAGTAATAATAGACATGTGAACCCCCACTAGACCTGCACCAACCTGTGTCTGCTACCCTCCCGCCCGCTAGCGTCCACTTGAGAAACAAGAGTCTCCCTGGAGGCTCCTTTCTGCTGTCTGGGATTAATTGCTTCTTCTCTCTTTGTCATTTTCATACAGTTGGGCTGGCTTCGATGAGAATGATGAAGCAGGAAAATATCATAATGGTGACCAATTGCCCGTGAATTACGGTCAAACTGTGGCCAAGCTTCCCAAAGCACCTGATTCAAGCTGGTGGCAGATATTGCTCATCAAGGGCTCTTATACCCAATTTGGGACTAGCCTCAGTTAAATGTTGTCTCTTCATTAGGTAAGTGTTAACACTGCACACACTGCGGGATGGCAGGTGGCTTTGTGCAAAGAAGTGAGGCAAACAAATCTGGCCTGTGTCAGAGGCGGTCACGGTTCAGTCTCTCACCTAGTGGTATTCGAGGAGGTGATTGTGTATTTGTTGAGTTAGAGGTGTTGTTGGTGATGATGATG
>BRZM01001245.1:0-14548 GCA_033238685.1 Lates japonicus | reverse complement strand
ATTAAGCAGCCTGTGCAGCTAGAGAAGAAAAATCAGCCCTCAATACTGCCCTTGATATAAACTTTGAGATACAGCAAGACTTGGAAACAGATGTCGGACTCTTTTGGTTTGATCTTTCCTCTCCATTTTATTTAGAAAAACTTCAACCATGGATGTGCTTTCACTGCCTGCAAAATATACTACACAGGCACAAACAGGCAACAACAGGGTAAATATGGGTTTAAATAGAACCAATATGTATTTGTTTACACTTAGCATGTTGGAGCTCCTAATTGCGATCTTAGCTCATGGGCGCCGGGCCCCGTGGGGCCGGCATCAATCACACATGACAAGGACAGCTGTCATCTGTGTGTGTGTGGGAAGACACCATCCACCAAACACAGCCTTTATTACCAACAGATTTCTCTGCTGGAGTTCAGCTCTGATGCTGGGAGGAAAAGTTGAAAGAAGGCTGAACTGACTTTCCTTTAATGCTGAAGATCTTCCTGGATGTCTTTTCATTTATGTTCTCATCTTTCAGTAATGCAGTTTGATTTTTTTTTGAGTGAAGTTATAGGCCATACAAGTAGCAGGATTGGCTAAGTGTTGGACAGACCGATTTGTGAGTCGAGGCTGGCAGATAACGGATTTATGAGGTGGCTATTACCAGTGTTTGAGACTTTATAAACTTTATATAAACCTTTTTGTACACGAATGCATACCATACAAAAATATTTTTGATGAGGATAAGGACCTATATTATATACCGACATATATGGAAATACTAACAATTATCTGCAATAAGCTAATGTCAACCAATATATCAGTAAATATATCTGTCTAGCTCTACCTGTGAGGATGAAATCACATTTAGTTTCAGTCACAACAGCAGCCAGTGTCCTGCTGCAATGTCCATAAGAAAAGAGCTTTTCAGACATGGAATATATAACATCTATCAGTTAAGGTGATGGTTTTTTGTCTCTCAGACATAATTATAATTATTATATTATTTATATTATATTATTATTATAATTATTATAATTAGTTTTCATTAATGCCCCTTATTGCTTTATTCAGACATGACTGGATATTTATGGAAAGAGCCATAGTTGTTGCATATTTGGCACCTGGTGTGTGAAAGGAAGCAGTATGAGTTGTAATGGTATGAAGGAAGAAGGGTGCCTTCTGTCCACTCAGAGTGCATCGGTGATGGATTTTAAAACTTATTTTGCCTCTGAAGCCTTAATCAATTTCCACTGTGAGCACAAGGAACACTCATTACAGCCTCTCACAGTACATAAGGGATGCATCTTCTCATCAATTTAATCATTTACTAGAGAATTCTGCTACCTGTTTTTTTTTTTTATGTCCAGCCAGATTTATAACATAAAGAACAATTTAAACATGTTTTGGCTTGTGGCCTTCATTGGGGTCATCCTTGGGGACCATGAGCCGAAATGTGTTGGTCTCTCAGTAAAAAACCTCTTGACCTCTTCTCTTTGACCTTTTCTCTTCTCTGTGCACCTTTAAGTTATGTTGTGCCAGTGTTTTGTTGAATATTCATTTATTAATCTGTGAAGCTGGAATGAATGAAAATGGAAAATATGGGGAGATAAGAATAATCATATATACCTTTCTGATGTTTATGGACATACTGCTGAATGCAAACGTGCCGTAGAACTCAAAGAATCCATGCAGCAGTTGCTCTGAAAGAAGGAAAGAAAAGTTAGCATTAAGGACTGCAAGCAGAAATGTTGTTATCGATCAAACTGAATTGTAGCCCTACAGCCCGTTTCCACGCTCTTGTGCTCACCTAGTGTTTCAGTGTTCCTGTGGAGCGGGATCTTGCTGAAGTCGCTGACAAACGTGCAGTCGTTCCCCTCAATCACGCTCTTGTCCGCGGGACCTTGTGGGACGAGAGCGGGGATACAAGGTAAATTGACTGCCTTTACAAGCCTATGATGGCCATAAACAAGACACCGATGAATGTGTCGGTGCATTCATGGAGAGGAAACGTAGAGACACCGTGGGAAGGAGAGAGAGCGGGTGCATGTACATGTGTCTGTATGTAGGCTGACAAAGAAAAAGAAAAAAGAGAGCATGTTTCATGTCCTTGCTTGGCTGGTTTACGTGTCCAGCAATGCCCTTGTTACCAGTCTCCTTCAGCGCAGTGAGGCTGGTGTTGGTGTTGTGTGTTACACCACTGTTTAAATAGCTGCTTGCACGTGTGTGTCCGGAGAAGGCGGGTCATCGACCTTCCCAGAGTGATGGGTCTTTTATTGGCCTGTAAGCACTCTGTGTGATAGAGTCTGCGCTAAACGGAGCCGGGGGGGGGGGGGGTGGGGGGGGGGGGGGTGGAGGGTAGATTGCTTTTGGAAGGCAATTATCAGGCAGCCAAGGTGACAGAGAGAGGACGAGAGCAATGGAGGAGCAGCAGTGGACGCAGAGCCAGACTGGTGTGTTTGTGGTTACATTACCACAGGGTACTGGGTTCCATGCTCTTTACAGATGTATACATGGTAATAAAAGCAGTTAAGTCACCTACAGGGGCAAAATGAAAACAAAAAAACACTGGGATTGTAGGAAGAAAATAAAACTACTGCAGATGCTCGGGGGGTGAAGATGAAGGTCATGCTGAGTACTTTAGGCTGCTTGGTCATACCTGACATTGAAATGCTGCTGTTATAGTTATATTTTTTAAGTCATGGACAGATTAAAGAAGCATCGAGCATGCAGAGGTACCCTAGAGTCTTGGTTCCCAACCAGGAAAGAGTTGATGGACAAATCTGAAGGGTCGTGAGATGCTTGACAGGATAGGAGACCAGAATTAAAATATTTCTGCTGCATAAAATTATCGTAAACATAGTAAACACTGCTTCATTTAAAGGGGTCACAAGTCAAAACCTGTGAAAACATCCCCTCTTGAAGTACAGACTATAATCCCCCCACCCTCCACTACACGTTACATTAACGTTATACACACACCTACGCGTTACATTAACGCACATCTCTCCGGACAATTTGCACTCTACACTTTACATTTTAATTATGTATATTTATGTTCCTTGTAAATATAGTTCTTGCTTTTTGCTTTTTTTTTTTTTTTAACCTATCACTGTTCTTTAGCACCAATATACCAAGACAAATTCTTTGTATGTGCAAACTTACTTGGCAATAAAGTCTGATTCTGATTCTTATTCTGATAATAAATCCTAGAGTTCAAATAACTGGTATAAAGTTGAAACAATTAATCCATTAATTTAATAAATAGATTAATGGTTTAAGTTATAGACTGTTGATTGGACAAAGACATCTTCACTTTCAGTTTTGTTAATTGTGATAGTGACTGATTGTGATCAAGACTAATCAATTACATGAGAAAATAATCTGCAGATTAAAACAATAATGAAAATTATTGTCACTCGCAGCCTTAGATTATCTAATTAATCACATAGTTCTTAAAAGTGATAATTTGATGCTTTTTTGTCTTGAATGTTAATAGACAATACTTATGGGGTCTGTTGGTCAGACAGTAAAAGCCATTTTGAGATTAGGAAATTGCAATTTGTCATTTTCTGACATTTATTGACCAAGACAATTGTTCTCAGATTCATCAATAATGAAAATAATTATTAACTGCAGCCCTAACAAACTGCTACATTTCATGCTCTTACATAAAAGTTATTTAAATCAAGAAATCATCTTTTTGTTAAACTTTTGATTGATGACCCCTCTTTGGCATTATCAAATCTACAAACACAAACTATTTGCTGGTCTGATTGCACCTGTATTGTACAATGGAAAACCCCATACTTGGCTACACTTGAACTCAGTTTTTCTTTGATACACTGTCAAAGGAAACATCAGTAAATTGAACACATGCTGCAAAACACACTATGAATACATGCATTTCTGTATCTGATGAGGTGAGATGTTTGAAGGCAGTGTTTTAGGTTTATTTTTAAAAAATGTTATGATGCAGTGTTCTCTATATGTGTTTCTATCTTTGCTTTGAAAAGAGAGGAATTGAGTTTTGAGCCGTTTGACAGTATGTAAATAAATATATGTGTGATTTCTCTGCCTTCTGGATTTGTGATATGGATATAATCTCCACCAAGAGTACATCTTATTTTATATCATTTCTACAGTAGACAAATTTGCATGATCTCATGGTATATTTAACACCATATTGCCCACCACTAACAGTTTTTATTTTTGCTTTGAGATTATGGGGCACGGGTAGGGTCACAGTGAGATTAGAAGGATGGGGGCTCACTGTGTGGTGGGGCACTATAGGGCACTGTAACATTGTAACTCTGCTGTGTGCACTTTTTAGGAGTTTTGAAATTTACATATATGTGTGTAAATGATTTTGATCATGTACAAAAACAAAGGTACTGTAGATATCTGTGAAAGGTGGAGTGGGGAGGTACCTGCAAGGTCTCTGAGCTGGTCCAGTGTGGGGATTATGGGAGGGCTCCTCTTCTGTAGGAAGAACAGCACCATTACGGTGAGGGAGAAGTTGGTGATCCAGGCCCCTGGGATGCTGCTGGTGATGCCGTGAGCTCGGGCCCAGCAGCGCACAGTGAACACGAGGCAACGCACCCTCTGGTCCAGCTCTCCATACAGGTAGAGCAGCTCTGTGCTTTTCATCGCCACCCTGTGGAGAACACACAGGATTACTACCACTACTGACAAGTGTGCTACATGTTTTAATGGAGTTATGCTACCATCTGAGTCTTTTCACTTCCAAAACAAGTGTAGAAAGTAAAGTTACTGGTAAATGTAACTTCACAAGGTGAAAACAAAAATATTCTTTATTCTTATTTTCTGCACTCACTTGCTCCGATACCTAAACTACTTGCAGTGAATGAGAGAATTGAGTTTCAGTTCAACAAGACATCTGTTCTTGTTATGGAACACTTAATTACTATAGGACATGCTCATGCTGCCACCCGACATTGTCAGAACAAAAATATCAAATAAGAAAAAAGGGCAGTTAAAACAGGTCTGTTATAAAATTCCTACAGCCTACATTAAACACTGTCTACACAGATCTGTAATTAAAACAGTATTACTATAGTCAGTGAGTATAATAATACCAGCATAGTCTGACCTGATTGAGTAAGATAGATCAATGATGTACATCTATGTACATCTATCCTCGTAAGTTTAAAGAATGAGATACTGTAATATGCTGAATGTCAAGGGTCAGTGAAACTAAAATCACACAAAAACCACCACTAGAGAGCAGCCTTCAGTTTAGTCAGTGACTCAAAGTCACAGTTGCTGTTAGTTTTCTATTTCTCTGACACTGACGCACGTTTCACGGGCAGGAAAGTGCTGCACTTCAAGATGTCAGAGCACGATATTAGAAAAGTCCCCCTCACATCCACCCACAGCGTGAGTGGTTCAACTCCATTTCCTTAGAAACTGAAGTGGTTTTCTGTACGTTAGCAGGTGTGTTCTTATTTGTGTTGCCATCAGCAGAGACCACAATATCTTTATGGTTGGAAAGGAAGAAGTGAAACACAAACAAGCCCCCTCAGTGGCCCTGCTGTTCAGTTTCACTCTGGCAAGCATGCAACCACTGCAGCACTTCCTGCCAGAGTTTGGTTTCTGTTTAGGGTTTTGCAATGCCAGAGTGGCTTAAACAATATAAATGACAATTCAAAAGTAGTCGTTTCCATGAAGCAAGAGACCTATGACCAACTCTAATTGACATTTCGTGATATGACCGTTCCACATAACCAACAATGCATGATATTTCAATGAATACCACTGATCCATTTGTTACTAAAATACATGTGTTCAGGGTGAATACCTGTTGTTGGCTGTGAGATCACATTGAAAGCCAGAAGGCTGGTGGGCGAAACGCACCAAGGGGCATCGGGCGTTGAGAATCTTCTGCACCCCCACGCACCCTGCCCCAAACTGGTCCACACACTCTCCAATGACAGACAGGATGCTCTGGGTGACAGCGCGCTCTGAGTTGGCCCTCTTCATCTGGTACTCTAGTGAAAGACCTGATTTTGGCTGAAAAACAGAGTTTACAGAGGTTGAATGCCCTAAAACATTCTCTTCTTGTTGACTATTGCACTATAGAACTTTATACTAATACACAATTATCAGTGCACTATGTGCTATATTGTTCTGTCCAACATCCCCATAACAGATCAAAGAAGTAGTGTTGATTGCATTAACACGTTTTTTTGTTAAAGGTAACACAATGACACACTTGGCCTTTGATATACAGTATGTGGAAAACAGCATCATGACTAACTGTAGATTAGGTCACATCAGCAGAGATCTACTACATGAATTGTTTGTCCTGTATGGGACTAACCATTGATCATTTTCATTACTGATTAATCTGCAGATTTTTTTTTCATCAATAAGTTGATGTCTTGGTTTTCAGATATTTGAAAATAGCAAAAAATCCTGTCACATTTTCCAAAGCTGAAGACAGCATTTTCAACTTTTATATCAGAGGAGCCAAAAGATATTCAGTTTACAATATCATGAAACATATACATTCAGAAAGTTCTCACAGTTAAGAAGCTGGGGCCTGTGAGTGACTGGCATTACTGATTGACATACAACTTAAGATATTATTTGATTATCAATATAGTTGCAGATCGATTGATTAAATTGTGAATGACTATATTTCTACAGTGCTCTTAACCAAAGCCCATCAGCCTCCCATTCACACACAGATGGCTGCGAGCTCCCATGCAAAGTGCTGGCCTGACCATCAGCAGCAATTTGGGATTCAGTGTCTTGCCCAAGGACACTCTGAGAGACTGAGTAAATGATTAATTGTTCCAGCTCTCAGTGAGATGGCAAAATACTCAACTACACAGTTATAAAAACACTATATAATAACAATCCCTGACAATCTCCTGCATTTTATTCAGGCCATTAAGTGTATTACTGTGGTAATAATTTACATCAAGTTTATATGAAGTCTTAAGTGCTAGAGCTGAAGGCAACTGAACGTCTTTCAGTTTTCTTGAAGATGTTTCATCAGTTCTGAATGTTGGTTGTGAAGGTCTAGGTATTGAACCTTTGGTGGGGTTGTCACCTTGGAAGTGGTGCGTCGTTGACCCACCCTGTTGTCATGTGAGCCGTCAGGAGGCAAAGGTGCGACTCGTTAGTGGGTAATTAACAAGTCACAGGACCTTCTCTTCGTTAGTGGACAAGTATCATTTATATTTATATACTGCCTATAAAAGCTGTCAAAGCTGATGACGTACAAAAACTCATTTGTGTGTTTTTTTTATGAATTGATTATTGTATTGCCCTTTTAACAGGACTTCCTGCCACATCAATTAACAGGCTGCAACTGATTCAGAGCTCTGCTGACAGGCTTTTAACCCCCAAAAAAGGAAGACAGACCACATTATATTGGCTGCCTGTTGCTTTAAGAATTGATATGAAGGTTTGTTTATTGGTTAATGGTTATTGCTTTAAATGATTAAGGCCCAGCCTTTTTAACTTATAAATCCACACATTCTTATATAAGCCCTCTTATATACTGTAAATATATAGCTTACATCACTTTGCTTATGGTTAATGCATTTTATTTAACTTTTTTCTATTTATTCTTGACTTCTTTCTGTATCTTATCAGTGTATTAAACTTTATGTTTTTATGTGAAGCACTTTGAATTACTTTCACTATATGAATAGTGCCATATAAATGCAATTAGGATCAATTCATTTTTTTTTTTAAATTGTCCTTTACCAAGATGATATTCAACCTGAAAGAATTGATTAAACTGATCAACAGCAGTTGTGAATGTCTTTAGTTTTCTTTAAAGAGCTCAGCCCTCACCAGGCTATAATGGTTGGAAAGGCATAGCTGTTGCAAGTAGAAAGAGCTGCTTCATTTTATCCAACTCATTATGGTCTAAATCAGTAGTATACCAAAAAGTCTGCATATTTTTGTAGCAGATGTTTGCAACATTTAATGTATAGTAACTCAATTGTAAACTGGAAATATTTTTATCTGACATTATCACTACTACGCTCCCCTTGTCTTTGGTTTTTATACATTAATCTTATTTAGCCTAAAGACAGCTGCTAACAGATGACCCTCACTCCTGTAATTACCATCTTCACATTCCTTCCACTGATGCCATCCAGGTCCAGAAACATGTCCAGATCACAGCCCAGCTTTCCAAAGCCGTTCACTGATGAGCCGAATGGCCTGATGGTGCATTCTGGGAAATAAGCAGCAGCAATGTCCTTGAGCAGAGAGCAGACAAGAAAACGCAGCCTGCTGTTCTCCTCTGTTAGCTGATAGGCTTCTGTCAGGGAGGTTATCTGTTGGTCTATCTGAGGGGAAATAAAGAGACAGACCATGGTTCACACAATCACTGGAGGCATATATCTTATGTTATATACTTTTAAGGATCTATTTAAACCAATTCACACATGTATTAGTCTTTGATAGTTGAATCCAAGTCATTGCGTTGGTTCTTTAATCCAAAGTGTAATTCTGTATATGATACTCTACTCACACTCTCCTCTTTGGACAGTCTCTGTATGAGTTCATTGATTGGAGGGGCAGTTTGTGGTTGGCACTGTTGGCCAAACTGCTGGTTTGGTGAGTCTACTGTGCCAAGGTTATTCAGTGACAGCAGTCTCGATTTAAAAGGCACCATGGACTCATGGCTGATGTGGGGGATAGCAGCTCCTTCAAGCAAAGAGGTAACACTTTCCCGGTTGGCAAACTCTACAACAGCATACATGCCCTGGAGAATAACACCAATACACACAATTTTATCATCCAAGTGACATCCATAACAAAGAAGTTTGTCGTATGTGAAAATGTGAAAAATCAGATGTGCTTGGTTTTTTCACTTACATAGCTTTCATAGAAGAAGTGTTTCTTGATATCACCATGTCTAGATAAATACTTGAGGAATTTCTTCTCATTGGTTCTGGAGTTGCAGCTAATAAGAACAGATCTCTCTGCTTGTTCTTGCCTCTCTGTCTGGACAGCATATAATGACTTGGGCCCATCCTTTTCATCTGACAACAAGGAGCAAAATATTCAACACTATGAATAACTTTATCTGTTTCTTTTAAACAATTTCTAGAAGACCAGAGACAATTATTTGTTGTCATCGTTAATCCCTCTGTGTGGTTGGCATACTGTTGTTGTCGGACAGACCTTGCAACATTAGCTGTTAAAGAAGCGCTATTTTCACATGTACGAGTTTCAGTAGCCCTAGAATGCCATGCCAAATTTCATGGGCAAAGTGACTACACTGTTCACAGACAACTGTGTGCATGCCACAAGTCACATAAGAGTTCCATGTGTCACATTAATAATTCTTATGAACTTTTTACAAAAACTCTTCAACATACGAATTATCCACAAAGAATCTACTAAAATCGCATTTTAATTTTAATGACAGAAAAGTTAATTTAGAAGAGGATTTCACTGAACTGGTACTTCCTGGTGGACAAACACAAAACCGAAATTTACCAAGAACTGATCATTTCTTAAGTGTTTCATTTTCTATTAAATAACTGACGCGTTGTGGACGACAGATAAGGCTACCGAAAAATAAAAATATTTGAATGGAGTTTGGAATGACGGGTAACCACAGGAGACAGCGGTGCGTATCAGGGCTAGGCTACATGCTAACTTGGTTTGTTTGACAGTTTAAAATACTGACCACTTTCGTCCTTTCGTGTTGGCTCAGCTTGCGCAGCAACAACGTTTGTTCCGATACTTCTGAGAAGAAATGTATCGAGCCTCTGTAAGCACTTCACCAGGCTGCCCCGTCCCCTCATATGTAACCTGCACACTGCAAAGGAGGACGCCATTGCTAGAAGCTAAAGCTAAACAGCGCTTGCGCGTGGCGATGTCTACGGCAACTGAGAAGTACCACATCGAACTCATTGCGGCACTAAAAATAAAACATTTATACATGTACATGGATGTTTGGTTATACTTTACTGTGTCCTTAGTAGCTGTCACAGAATTACAGCTGTTACGTTAATCTCAATCTTTTCTTTTGACTTAATTTATGTTTGGTACGTCAAACGTCTCTAATATGTTACATTTTCACTAACTTATGTTAAATGTTGTCCTTACAAAAAGCATCGAACACATTTTCTGCAGGAAAATACCCAGTGATTCTAAGGAGGGCGATCCCCTGTGTTTCAGCACTCAAGCAACGTGAAATTTGTTTTTCATCTGACGATACAGAAGAAAGGGAAAACGAAACTTACAAAGAGTAAAGTGCGCGCACCTGACATTAAAAGCTACTCCACCTACGCGCCGCTCGACTACACTTCCTGTGTTTACTTCCTTCTAAACACAGTCCGACCTCTCTCGCTCAGTCAGTGACTGTTGGACGCTGGAGACACACAATGCAGAGACGACAGTCCCGATAAGACTCTGACTTGGAGATTATGGCAAGTACTGTGTTTTTTTTCTCTTCTACAGCTCCTCAGACGCTATTTATCAGCTAAATGTCTAAAACATTGATTGTATTATTTGTACAACATCCCGAAATATTACGCATCGTTATTGTTTTATGGAGAAATGTATTCTGAATTTGCACTTTTACTCTCTGTTAAAGAAATATCACTCTGGCTTATTTGATCATTTTTATTGTGGGCTTTGGTGGGGAGTAAAATCTGTGTCTAATGAATATTTTGCAGATGTGCGTGATTTGCATGAAGTAACAAGCTAGATTCCCATTCGTAGACCAACAAAGAGCATTAATTAGCTAACAAACAGATGATCAACATTGTGGGTGTTTTACAGATGTAAAATGAGCTCCAAGATTTCCTGAGGGGTTTCCCAGCTTTACTGCGAAACTCCCCTCGTCTGCTAGGAAAATAGTCCTCTAAGCCCCTCCCAGCTACATGTCCAACCAGCTGAACCAAAGCTTTAGTGCTTCAGTGTGGTGTCACTATCCATGCTGTGCTTCAGAATAACTTTTTTGAGGTCACTGACTGATGACCGATGGGATTTCTTGCAAGTCTGAACTAGACAGAAAAAATGTCCATAAACTGAACTCCTGATGTTTCATTTTAGATCAAGCAGGACAAGTCAAGTGTCAAGATGGATTACAAATACGATAATGGAATAGAACTGCTGTTGGCTCACATGAATATAGAGGACATCATCAGCGCTGCGGAGACTCTGTATCAGCTTGAGGAGGCGGAGGACGCAGGCTTGTCGTTTGAAGAAGAAGGTCTCTCCCAGGAGGAGATGGATGAGAACGAGGAGACAGGGCACTCTGTGGGCTCTGGGAGTGAGCAGAAGAACTATTCTGATGGGGTTGGTGGTGTTCAGTATGGGACAGTAACAGATCTCCTGTCCTTTGTCAACCTGCTCTCCAACATGCAGACAGCAGCCCTGCAGCATCTGCCTCAGGAGATGGGAGTCCTGCTGAACAAGGTGAGAATCTGTTTTTCTTTTTGTGCTTTAACTCCATAACAAGACTGAATGTTAGTTTGCATGGCACTTTGTCCTTTACTGTTTACATTTTTATATGATCAGCCAAGAAAAACTTGCAGTATTTTCTTTTTTAAAAATTGATGTATTAACTGACCTTACTTTGCAGAAGGACATGGCTGTAAAAAAAGGCCGCTACCAGATCAACATGGACGTGCTCCTGTTTCCATGGAAATTGACCTACAAGAATCCAGGCTCTGGCCTTGTGCCCAAGGGCTCATTTGGGAAAGTCCACTTGGCTCAGGACACCACCACCAGGAAGAGAATGGCTTGCAAACTGGTGAGTTCTACTGAGTAATGCTTGGAATTCATCCTGTGCTAATTTCTCGAAACACTGGCCTTAGGTGCCAAATATTTCACCTGCCAAGTACTATTTGTCCACAGAGCAACTATTCCTGTGTTTGTATAATGATTCTTGATGTCAGCATGACATGTTTTCTCTTAAATCAAAAGAGGAAGAGTGCTCTTAAAAGAAGAACTGTTTTTTTTTGTAACAAACTTACAAAATGGCTCAAGATGATTGTAAGAATGGAAATTTAAAAATAACTTCCCACAGCTTCTCTGGATGTTCTGAGTTAAATTCACAAGAAATGTGTTTTCCTACATGGAAAACATTGACACAAGGAAGGAGTAGTTTCCTCCCCAGTCTGGTGCTATTATCAGAATGCTATGTTGACACAGTGTATTTGACACACCATTACCGGTGCACTGGGGAAGGTTTACTGGCACTAGTTTATGGTATGTGCTTGGTATCTGAGTTACAATAGATTTTCTGCAGATCAACAGAAAGCCACAGATAACAGCATCATCAATTAATCATCACTGAAAACTTTGTCCATTATGTAATAAAATGCTTTTAATAGATTGATATTTTGGGAAACAGACTTATTTGCTTTTTTTTTGGTAAGGGTTAGGTGAGTTAGATGATACCCTGGCTCTGTCTAAAAATATGGCAGTGGTATTGATCCTCTCAGCTCACAACAGGGAAGCAAATAAGTGTATTTCCCAAAATGGCAAACTATTCTTTTAAATAGTGGTGGCGATTTGTAATGATGAATTTATTTACATTTTGTCACTACCATCACAGATCCCCATGGAGAATTTCAAAGCAGCCGATGTGGAGTTCCAGGCCCGGTTCCGACATGAGAATATCGCTGAGCTCTACGGGGCAGTGCTCTGGGAACAGAGCGTCCACCTGTTCATGGAGGCTGGAGAGGGCGGCTCGGTCCTGGAGAAGCTGGAAAGCTGTGGCCCCATGAGGGAATTTGAAATCATCTGGGTGACCAAGCAAATCCTTCGGGGCCTGGAGTACCTGCACTCTCATAATGTTATCCACCACGACGTCAAACGTAAGAGCAAAAGGGAGAAAAAAACCCATTTCTCATTCACCTGTTGTATGGTTGATGGATGCACTCTATTGCATTGAGCTAGTACAAATGTTTCAGGAAATGATGTAATCTGAGTTTTTACCTTTCTTACACAAAAGTCAAAAGCCACAGATAGAAGTAGTTCTTAAGAATTCTAGAGTCGTAAGTGCCAAGCACGATAAAGCTGAATCTGTGTAGTCAGCCGCAAACCAAACAGACCACAGATATCTCATACACACAGTCTTACACACTCTGTCTGAGTATTACATACGTTTCCTGCTCTGTAAATTTGACTAAAGCTTTTTGTGGAAATGTTCAAAGCTAGCCAGGTCACACTGACAGAAATGTGGTAGCTAATGACTGAGATTACAAGAAGGCAGGGTAATTACAGTAGGTGGGGCTCAGCTGAGGTTTGATATGAGGTAGGTGTACCACAACGACGCTGCTGGGATCAAAGCATTCTCCAAAGCCATCTGTCAGCCTCATGTCCTCGAAGGCTGCTTGCTGTCTGAAAATTCCAGCCTGCCTCTCATGCTCTCTCAGGGTTAAATGTAGGGTCCAAAGGGGCAAGTGACTTACAACAATGACCAGCCTGGGCCTCTGACACGTTGCTATAGCTGTTTCTGTTTCCTGCCTGCAATGAAAATATGTAATTATGCCTGAGTGAGGATTTTAAGCACACAGATGAGCCTTTTTGTGGAAGGCTTGCCCTCAAATTATCTGTCAAATTCTTTTGCGAAAAGAACGTGACTTACTTAATGTTCTTTTGGGAGGCTTCTGGATGTTTGAGTAGTCACTAATGAATGCTTATTACCTCAAATACCAGTCTGCATTGCAAAGCAGAAATACTGAAAATACTGTGCAAAATAGCGTCTCTGCAGCATCTGTAAATCATAACTTCTATTTTTTTCTTTTTCTTCAGCCAGTAACATTGTTCTGATGTCAGACAAAGCAGTGCTGGTGGACTTTGGCCTGACGGTGCAGATGACAGAGGATATTTACATTCCTAGAGACCTGAGAGGAACAGAGGTGAGAAAATAAAAACCAAGATCTGATGCAGTCTTACAGGCTGCAAGTGTAAGTCTGTAATGAAGGGGTAAATTACTTACTCCAATCAATACTTGTTTTTCTCTCTCTGAATTTGTGTGTGTGTGTGTTTGACTGTAAAGGCAGCAGTCTTCTTGACTCATGACTCAGGCTAGACTTCCCCAGGGATTTTGACAAATTAGTCTTAAGACTTGTCAGCACTTCGTGGTCTCTTTTCCAAGATGATTATAGAAATTCAATGATTGGCAACAGAGCAGTCAGTGCACTCATTGACCTCCCTGATGCTAATAATAGTCTACTGCTTGGCATTCTCAGTGCAGATGTTTTAATCAGCACTTAGGGAGGTCTAAGCTAATCCAAGAGATTTCTCACAAGCCTTTTCTCCCATCATGCATCATCTTTATTTTCCCATGTTTTGACCTGTTTGTGTGTCAGTCTTTATGATTCTTTGTACATGCACCCCAGGCTTCTCATGGCTTGGTTTGTGGAAAGTCCCAGGGCAGACACCCAGCGGTAATAATAAGAGAGACAGAGCTAGTACACTGGGCCGCTCAGGCTTACATCAACATGGGAGAGTGGGCTGGAATTTCCAGCAGAGAGAGCGAGAGAGCGAGAGAGTGAGAGAGAGAGAGAGAGATGAACTCTAGTAGTGTATTTACTTTTCATAC
>BRZM01001244.1:0-33819 GCA_033238685.1 Lates japonicus | reverse complement strand
GTGTGTGTGTGTGTGTGTGTGTGTGTGTGTGTGTGTGTGTGTGTGTGTGCCTAGCTGTCTCTCCATCTGTCATTGGCTCAGGGTGGAGAGGAGACTATTCGGAGCCCAGAAAGCAGGGGTCAAGTCCAGGCTTACTCAACCCCCACAGCCCCCCCCCCCCTCCATCACGCTCAGATGAGGGACGAAAGGGCTAAAGGGGGGGGGGGGGGAGGGGGGAGGCAAGTTGAGTTTACAGAGGAGGGAAGGGGGGAGGAGGTGTGGAATGGAATGGGTGAAGACAAAAGTTGATGAGAGGAGGAGGAGATATATGAACAGAGAGGGAGCAATAAAAAGGGAGCGAGAAGGGAGGATTGAGAAATGGAAGGTTTGAGGATTAGTCTTGGTGAAAGAGGCAGATATATGAAGAGAGGTAGGGAGAGAGAGAGGCAGATAGATGTGGGTAGTGGAGAATCAATGAGGAATCTTGAGAAAGAGAGAGCAAAGCGTCAGAGACTTCTCTTACTGAATCAGGCACCGCAGTGATACTGAACAAGTTGCCAACTGCTATAGGAATCACAAATAATACTCAAAATGACACATACAGTGAAACACAGTCCTAAACTGAATGCAGAGTTGTATAATTAATGTGACTGTGGGATTTCATAGGACAGAGGGCACTTCTGTACAGTTTTTAGTGGGAAGGGTTGGGGTGTTGAGAGAAAAAGCCATTATTGTCCTTTCAGTGCAAGTCTGTGTTTTATCAGAGTTTATGGTATCTTGTTATTTATTTTCAAAATGTGCAAAATAACATGTTTAGTATGTGTTCAACTATTTTTGTCTCCAAAATAGAGCATTTTCTTGAGGATCTTGATCCTAATATAAGGATATATGGATAGTTCAAACATCTTTTAAACTCAGTAGTCTTTATGTACTGTGCAGGGGAAGTATGATTCAATAATGTTGTCAAACAGTAAAGATTAATATATCTCTTTTCCCAGCCTTATATTTAAATGATAGGTCTGGTGTTATTCTAGGTTTTCTTGTTGTCAGAAAATCCCCTCACAGTCTGCGGCACTCAGGCCCAAACTCATTTATTTCAGAAATACAGGCTAGAGTTGAGAGTTTTTTTTTAAGGTTCAGTAATTTTCTAAAACAGATGACAACATTAGTTCTTAGCAACCATCATTCAAACAGGAGGAAACAGTGCATTTCTTGGGGACTATATTCAGCTGCGGATTAATATTCATTTTGTGCTCTGGTGAGTATTTTGGGCAGCAAGATGGTGTATGTGGGACTGAGTCAAAATAAAGTAGTGTGTGTGTGTGTGTGTGTTCATGGTAATGAAGTAACCTGTCACCCAGAGCAACAGTGTGGTTGACTGATGTGATGTTAATATTTCCTGGACTACAATGTAGCTCTGTGGCTCAGAGGGGTATGATATAAAATGGTGCAGACATAGACAATAATTGGTTGTAGGATGCATTCAGTTGTTGGCTTTGTCTTTTAATGGTATTTAGTGATGAAAAGAAAACTACAGAATTTCACCAGATTTATATCTACTAGACTTGAATAACATCATGTGAACAGTGCAATGATATCACAGTAGCAGGAAACTGGAAGGAAAATTGCCTTTATACTACAGCTTACCAGCAGAGTCTAGGTAACTGTGAATATATACATATATTTTAAAAATACATAGAATCAACAATATTTGCACTTGCATCAACGGCATAACATAACTTTATCATTTATGAGGGGTGATCAAAAATCTCAAAGACTGCAACTACAACAAGCAAAGAAAAGTAGTCACCCTGTGCAGCGATACTCCGCTCCCAGTGCTCCTGCCATGTCTGGAATGCTCCCAGAAAGTCCTGTTCTGTAAGTGCATCAGGCATCATCGGTGACTCATGCTAGGTCCCGTCCATTGTGTCAAAATGGCAGTCCTTCAGCTTGAATTTCATTTTGGGGAAAGGGAGAGTCGCAAGGAGCCAAATCCAGTGAGTAGAGCAGATGGGGAGTGATGATTTTGTTGTTGTGGCCAAAAAACTAAAAACACTCTGACTTTAAGATGAACTTCCTCAGCTGCTTCTTAAAACCTTTTTTTGTAGAGTATTGAGATTTAAACTGTGGAGAAGTGTTCAAATGAGATACTGCTGTTTATATTACTGTTGTCTTCATAGTAGTGGTCTTTGGCTAGGGTAACCAATGTATACATAATGTGACCCTTCCTGCTTTTTAGGTCTTTATTAAATTGATTCTGCTTAAATACATAGACAAGGCTGATTCTTGGTGTTCTGTGAGGGAACAAGAGATTGGAGAGAGAGAGTTTATCCAAGCTTCCTCTTCCTCCATACGGCTACCAAAATTCTGAGCTGAGTAAAAAAAAGGATTTAAGGAGTAAATTGCTGGGAAAGGAGTGAAAGTGGGACAAAGAAAAATGGGTATATAAAAAGGGATGCATGGATAAGACAGAGAGGAAAATCAGAAAATGTGTGTGTGTGTGAGAGAGAGAGAGAGAGAGAGAGAGAGAGAGAGAGGTGCAGAGTGATGTGTGCCAGGTACAGCCCTCCAGAGTGGGCGTCATCGCCGTTCTCAGAGCACCACCTCAGAGTCGATGTCAGGGTGGCGTCAGCGATGGCCGGCACAGAGGCTCCAAGGATCTGCTGGTATTTTTAACAAATACACACACATACACACACTCATGGATGCAGACACACTCACACACACATACTCATACTATCACCTCCTGTTTGGCCTGCAGGTCACTGACTCATCAGAGATGGACTACTGCCTGATCTCCCTCAGACAGGCCAAGACAGAGACTCCTGACCGATGTTTCTTTAACTGAGAACATGGTCCAGTATCAGAAAAAATGCACATTACAAAAAAGGTTTTTGTTTCCAAAAGTTGTCAACCTTGAACAAATATCTCAACAATTTAATTCCAAATCACAACCAGACTTTTGCCTCATGTTTATTTCTTAATATTTTGAAACAACCTACTAAATATTATTCCCAGCACAGTATCTAATTTTGGAATAAGACTCTTCATCCACAGTATATGGACGTGATGTCTCGTGGACTGAAAGGGTGATAAGCTCAGGTTAACCAGTGACACCCAAATAAAAAAATCTTATGATTGTGTGAGCCTGATAATAACAGGAAAACAGCATGACGATATCTCAAAACATTTCTCAGTTTTGACAGTATGCCAGACTTCAACCTCCCAATCTTGGCTTGTCATATTGAGTCATTTGACCCACCATAAAACTAGAAATGTACTTTTATGTCTGACATAAGTTCTCAGCTGGGAGGTGTGCTTACATGTGAAGTTCATCTAAAAATGCTTCGGTTATGTGAATTTGAAAGTGACATGGTCCAGGCTGGGTCTGACAGCACACTCCTAATTTCATTGTATAGTTCCAAAAAGATGTTTAAACTTAAAATACGACTGTAAAACCAAAAGGAAAGGGTCACCCAAAAAGGCATTTTTTGTCAGTGCATCCTCAATACTTAAGTAGTTGAACCATGAGTACTGTGTGTATCACCTTCAGGTCTCCAATAAATAAATTCAGAAATAACTGATCTAACAAAGCCAAACAATTTCACAAAAACTGCACGGATCCAAGTTGCTGCCCTCTATCTGTGCCAGCAGCTACAACAAGCAGAAGCTACCTCAGCAGTACTGGAGCAGATAAACTGGTAGAGTCAAGTCAATTTTTTTTTTCTTTCCAAACTAAGTTTTTTAAATTTATGATTTCACTGGTTAAACTGCTGGTAAAAGCAAATCTTATCTGATACCCAAGATGTCAAGAAATGACATTTTCTGTGCAACATTAGCCAAAACTAACAATTGCAACACTGATGCAAATGCTGTTGGGATACTCTTAGACCCATAGTGCAACTGTACAAAACACTTGGATTACACTGTAGAGAGGGAGATGTTTGCGTTCTGCACCCTGCACTTAGGAAGGTTTAAGGTTTAGGCAACAAAAGAAACAACAGCATGATCGATGCTTATCATGGTTCTGTTTAGGCACTCAGCTCACTGCACTTGGTCAAGGTCAGGGAAGGATTGTGGTTTCAGTTAAATGCTGATGAAGTCTCTTGCTTCATCCACTTTTGAGTTTTGTTCTGGGTGAACATACCTATAATAGCAGTTAATCATAATCATGAGCAGATGTTATCAGTTTTGAAAATGTGCTCAGCATCAACACTTTGCTATCTGGCAGATACCGTACATTCAACATGTTTCCACGTTGTGTTTAAGAGTGTAAAATAAAACACAATGCATAATAATACACATGTAAAATGAGATTAAAATTTATAATAAAATAGGATGCACATTCTGACAGTAAAAAGCAATATTCACATGGAAAGAAAATGTATATAGTTTAAAATCTTTGTTCATTCATAATATCCTTTGTTACATAGACTATATATCGGTGACTTATAGTCCAGTTGACCATCAGGCTGCAGATTCAAATCAGTACAAGTCAGTGACATCTCCATAGTCAGTATAATAAACTAAAATGCCAAACTTCCTCAAAGGATGCATAATGTCATATAACTGTTACCCTAAAAGCAAAAACAAATTTTATTTTATTGGACATTTGGATTATACGTAGGCTAACGGTGAAATATGCTAAAATAAATGTGTGCAGGTCTGTATAAGAACTCTAAGATCATTTCCACAGCTAATTACTCTTAAGCCCTTTCACACTGGACAAAAAACCCACTAACACTCCCTAACATCTGGCTTTTGTCTTCAGTGGGAAAGAGTATGATCCTCAACGATTCCCGGGTCCAGTGACTCTGCAGTAGTCAAGGGTATTCATCGGCTCCAGCTCTGATCACCCGGGGGGACATGCTCATTTTTCCCCTTTTCCAGTGCAATGCTGCAACAGCAATTTTATTCCTCGTGTGCAACACTGACAAGACAGCAAGGTGACACACAGAGAAAAAAAGAAAGAACAGGAAGGCAAACTGATCTACTGGCAATTGGAAAGGAGTTGTGTTATACTAGGTCTAGTGTGAAATATTGGACGAACTATCATGTAAGTGCATCCTCATAGAGCTGCAAGCCTGGCTGTAGACTCTTACTTTTGTTCCGTCGTGTTTTCCCTCCTAGTAATCTTTGCAACATATTGAAAAGCTGCAATTTTTGTTGGGTTGTTTAACACTCCACTTTCAAACCGCTGCTTCTGCTACAGCTCTTTTCTTTGTCTGATCCAGAATACACAGGGCTGTGGTATTACCTTGTGTGCATTCTCTGCTCCTCTTTCACTTTGAAGATACATCAGTGGAGTTAAACAGTGCAGTGTGTTGCCAGCGGCCCCGACAGGCACTGTGTTTGATCTCCTGATGAAACTCCAGTTGGTGAAGTCATCACCTAAGCACTGCACTAAATAATGATCATTATAGCCATCGTAAAGCACTGCATGTGGAGTTCTCTCTCATCCTTCTCCATTATCTCTCCCTTCAGTCCCCCATTTCTTTTCTTTCATATCTGCCCCCTCCTCTATTTTCTGTATCTCTGCACTGCCTGCTGTTAGAGTGGGCTTGTATTCACCTCAGTGTGTGTGACTCCCCGTGGTAAACATGTCTTCTCATTTGCTTACTGTGCATATCACTCTACACACTGTCTGTCTGCCTTGCACCAGTATTTGGTTATTTACTTTTATTTTGATCTTCTTCTTCCAAATTTTCTATTGCACACTTCAGAATAAGTAAACCCCTTCTTGTCATTTTAACTTCATTCCCTGGTCTGTTATTCTCCACTCCTTTTACCCTCATTTGTTTCTCTCTTCCCCGCCTGTTGTCTGCTCCCTTGTTTCCTCCATCTCTCCCTCTTGCTCTAACTTCTCAGTCCCTACCTTCATCTGTCTTTCTGACTCATCTGTTTCTGTCTGAGCTTCTGAATGTGCACTCTGGATAACCTGCAGAGCAGCCTCCCCTCTGTTTCCTGCACTAAGATGCACCCTATTTATTTCATTGATTTTCATGAAGGAAAGAATGCACAGACCAAAGACTGACTGGCTGCAGAGGGTTTAGCCAAGTCGAGCCCTCGGGTTATTCTGGGAGGGAGAGAGAGAGACAGTTTGAATTTGGACTGAAGCCATACACTCACTGCTCAGAGCTGTTAAAAATGTGCATGTTGTAAACATTTTGGCAGTACTTGCAGTCATTATTTGAAATTAAATGTGAGAAAGGAAAGACAAAAGATAAAAACAGTGAAAAACAAAGGGAAGGGCTGGAGTCATAGATCCACCCAAAACCCTCTATTTAGTGATAGATTTTTAATCATGATTTATTTGATTAGATGGAGCAAAAATCACAGAGTGGGAAGTATTTTATGCTGTTTTAGTCTCCTTTCTTTTTGCCTCTACTCCTTTTCTCAGTGTGCTCATATTGCATTTGGGATCAAGAGTTCACAGAAACACTTTAGTGGATGTTCAGTCCTGTATTTAAAACAAACCCAAAGGCCTGCAATGATGGAAGGGTGTTGTTTCAGGTACTTGTGAGGTGATGGAATATGATCTTGGAAGTTTATCAGACACCACAACACTGAACAGAATTTTACAATTCTTAAAAGTTATCACAGTGACAATCATTTTATCTTACATTGACAATCACAAAGTAAGCATTCGTGTTGTAGAGTAAGCCTCCGGAATGTACGCTTGCATTTTGTGATTGCCGTACACAGTGCCTTGCCAGATGATGTCACATTGTAGTCTGGCAAAAGGTGAGTTTGGCTGAACTTTAATAGACCCTGTAATTTTTGTCCTGTTTTTCAATAAGGCAAGCCTCAATCACCACCTTGTATTTTTAGTTAATGTAAGAATGCAAACACAACAACTGAGTAGCATTTGTCTCCTATACAGTAATTAAAGAGACTAGGCAGTTATCCAAGTATTTGTCTAGCCCACTATCAAAAAGTAAATGAAATGAAGTAAACCCTGTTGCCATGGGGATCATAATTACATCACAGCCTGATCTCTTAGAATATATCTGTCTACTTTTGCAGTGCTGACATCCATAGCTGACAACAAATTAAATCAAAACCTATGTCATAGGCATCTACAGCAGGACTCCATTCTGCGCACACAGATTCAGGGTGACAAGGTATGATGACTTGCTCAAATAATGTAAGTCGTTGCCGTTAAGGACCATGGAATGAACACAAAGGAACCAACAGAAGTTTGACTTTGTTTTATTATCGTCCTCACTTCTCTTCCTCCTCCTTGTCCTTATTTCTTTTCCTGAAAATTAAGGATACATTTGACAGAACCTACATAAACACATGCACATATGCACAACTATTATATATACATATACATAGATATACATATGCATATAAAATCTTTGATGTATTGTCTTTATACCAGTAAACAAATTCAGACAGATGCTGCACATGTGAAAACATTCACACTCACTCACTTAAACCCAGCATCCCACCTCCTCTCAGCTGACACAGAAACAAAGGCTGATTGCTGCATTCTTCTCATACATCAGGTAAACATACAGATAACTGGCTTTACAGCAGCCTAGAAAAGTGGCTCAAAAGCAAAGAAGAAATAAATAGTTCCAGCCAGCTCGACCAGAACAAGAGACAGGGCAATCAAAGGAAAGGCCTAATTATACCAAATAGTGTCTCATAATCATTAAGATGGTTACAGGCCTGAAACAGCTGTGACTACACCAGCAACATGTAAAGGAAAGAAAACAAGAGGATACGTCACCAGTGCTTGAGTCAGGTTCCTAACTTTAACAATGAATATCAGCATCTTATTGGGTTAAAGCTCATCACATATTTAGCTCCAACTTGGTGCCATTTGAGACTGTCACCTCTCTTTGTAACTGTAACTTTGTTTCATTCAGTGTTACTGTCACTGTAACACTATTTGGAGGTTCTATGTAGAGGATTATACAGTGAGCTCATCTGCAAAATGTTCAAACACTTTTGCACACTACTCCGGTCATTTTCTCGGTCCCAGCTAGTTAGGTTATTGCTGTCGCACAATTAAACCGTGCCAGATCATTTTCCTCTCTTTCAGCGTAAGCGTAATGCATGATGGTACAATGAGTCCACTATATACAGTATAATTATTCTCACTATACATTCAGATAGCACTTCTGAAATCACTATATAGTCCACTATAGACTGGGTAGTGAGTGACTGTCATTCTACTCATTCTGTAACACTGGGTGAAAGTATACTTTCTTTGAGTTGCTTTCTTCTTCTCCAGACAGTAAACATTTTATTTTTAAATTTGTGAATTTCTTTTTAATGATTCTACCTGTGTTGAGAGGAGAAAGAATGAATGAATGATATGTGCGACAAGATATAGAAGTCCAATGTCCAATTTTGGTCAAATATTTTTGACCTGTTACAGTTACCAAGCCCTGCAGACTTGGTTATTGGATGTACAGAGGACATTTTATCACTTCCCCCTCATATACAGTCAGCTTTAGTGATGGCAGCTGATTCTTCTTGTTTCCAACGATGATTTCTGTCATATATTTGCAAAAATTTAGTTTTAACATATTGAGATGTCAGTCTATGTGGGGAAAATCACCTCTGGGTGACATTGTTTCCTTTTCCATCTATTATTCTCTATTCTCTCTCTTCTCTATTCTCTCTATCTATTATATTTCACCACTCATTTATTCAGGTTTCTCTTTTGTTTCATAATTTTTCACACGATAAAAACACAATCTTTAGTTTGAAGTGCAAATTAAACCTGTAAGACCAAGAGAGTACACATGATCACCCTGTACTTCAGCATATACTGATACAGCGTGAGATGATTGATTGGTATTAATGCCTATATAGTATGAAGTATGAGCAGAACGTGTGCAGGGCAGAGTGGAGAAACCTTTGTGTAATCAGGGAGGTCGAGTATCAAAAAACAAGCAGCCTGTCCATCCCTCTGTGCGTGTGTGTGTGTTCATGCTGGGACTCCTCACGCCTGTCTCATTGTCTTGGGCCCTGTAAGACAAAGGGTTAAGTAAATGTTTGGGGAAGATAAGGCCACTCACCCTGACAGGCAGCAGGCCTCACTGCCCAGGGGGACCCAGACCCAAATACATCACACACACGCGCACACACACACACACACAGACAGACACAACCAGTATGTACATTCACACGAAGACACACATTCTGTATTACGGTCATCTATCCCTCCTTCTCTTTCTCTTTAGTACACACGCCTTTATATTTGACTCCTGGAATTACCATTTTCTCTTCACCCAGTAAATCACTCAGTGAGTGTTTGATGTTTGACATGCAATATTGTACAAGCCAGCAGGTCCAGGTTTGAACTTGGTGAAAGTGTTTGGTGGGTAGAAGCCAGTTAGTTTCCGTCTCCGGCAGCTTGTCTGGCAAACACAACACACTCATTCCTGCTTTTTATGTCCCACTGTGAGGGTTTTAGTGTTGGGAGCTCAGCTTTACATCACAGCTCTCTGATAAGGTCTACAAGGGGGCTGTGGGCTTACAGTGTGGTGGAGGATCATGAATTCTTGAACTTTGATGTCTTGAGCCAGTTTGAGAAATGTCCACTTAGTCATTGTCTGACTCAGGATTGTCCCGAGCTGAAAGTACAAACCATTTAAAACAACATTACAACAGAGCTGAAGACTGTGGGGACCAGCAGATTCCAATTGATATCACACATTAAATTCTTTTTTTGTTGTTCAAATGAAATCATTAACATGTGAATGACACGTGAATTTTTTACAGTACTAAGGTGTTACTATAGGTTAAATTCTGTTTACTACTACAAGACATAAGGACAAGATAATTAGTAAATCAGAGATGTAATGTGCTATGATGACAATCTGGAGCAAAATATTGCACCATAGCTGACATTCATCTAACACTGACTCTGAAAATGAATCACTTTAAACTGTTGTCGGAGCCGAAACAGGGACATGATTATTAGCCATTCTGCAATAGGACTTGACTTTTTATTAAACAACCTAGTTTTTGTAACTCAGTTGACCATCCTTAGTACTGATGAATAATCTGGAAGAGCTTCACGTCCATCTAAACCTTGGCTCTACAAGTCAGTCCTCCCACTTTGCAAATCTTATGTCTCACACAAATGCAAATGACCCAAGGTTGATTTGGGCAGAGCAGGCAGCTGGCCTGTGGTCTGAGTCTACCTAAGTGCCCAGGGTTTTATTGAAATTTAATTAATTTCAACCTAATTCACTCTCAGCCAGGCAATTAAAGAAGTGCAAATTTACTTAGACATGTGCAGTACTAAAATGAGGTAAGGCACACTTAAAGGCATGTGCTTTTTTACCAAGTTTTGGGGCCCTCTCTGGTAGAGGTGCACTGTGTCCAAGACAGATCAAAATCAAATCAAACGACAATCAAACATTTACATTGCAGCCAGCAGGAAGTTGAGATTTCTGAAACATGTATCATCATCACTTTGTGTCACAACTGACGAGTGTAGTGTCAACTAATGCTTTTATGAAATTCAATGTATTGGATTGTGGGATCATGAGTAGAAAATACCTCATTACCTTGTGAACTCTTTTGAGGCCAATACAAACCCCAAACATCTCGCACTCAGATTTCACTTAAATACAAATAAAATGGCAGACAGTAAATAGAGTGCACTGTATGTTAGGGAGGGATTTCTGACACAGCCAAAATCTAGTTTTAACACCCTTATTATGTGAGGCTTGATGGCTTACTACTGAACACCAGAGGTATTTTTCTCAGGGCTCTTGTCACTGAATAGTATGGAAGGTCATTTCTGCCAACAAAATAATACCGTTAACCTTTTATCGGGCACTAGAACTAGCAGCTGTGGCTCAGGCATATACACATAGATATATAGATATATATATAAATATTGATTCTCCGACCTCACTGGGCCACGTAGCGACACCATTTGGATGTCCGCGGAAGTTACCATACATAGTCACTTGCCCGATAAAGGGTTAAAAAGAAGAAATGTTAGATATGAGAATTAAGGTCCAAACTCTGAGATACTAATTACATTTTTTTTACTAAAGATGAGAATTTTTTCCTTCAAGGCTACCCTCTCTAGTTTTTCTTTTCTTGGAGAAAGCTGTCTTTTATGGAATTGGAAACCTAAGCTCTGAAATCACTGCATGTATGAGCTACACAGTCTCAGAATGATGGACTGTCCATTTATAATCGACACACTCTGCTTGGCTTTTAGTGGCTGTCGCAGTGATGTACAGGCCCTCTGCAACCAAGGAGGGCATTCTGGTATACAGAGAGACCTTTCGCTTTTGTAACAAATTAGCCATTCGGATAAACAGTTAATTTAAGCCCCGCTGCAGAAATGTAGAGCCGTCAAACAGTTTACAAATCCCCATTCTTTCACTGTGCCCACATGAGTGAGACAACAGAAGCTAAGGGAGAAAATCCTCA
Source organism: Lates japonicus (assembly GCA_033238685.1). Classification (NCBI taxonomy): domain Eukaryota; kingdom Metazoa; phylum Chordata; class Actinopteri; family Centropomidae; genus Lates; species Lates japonicus. Next base: position 22,416 of record BRZM01001244.1, on the reverse strand, counting down.
TAGGCATAGACAACACTGAAAAAGGAGCTGTTTGTCAGTTTGATGAGTGACTGAACAGACCTGAGCCAAACAGAATTTGCAAATAATTCTTAAGATTTGTTTAAACTTGCTTGAGTTATCAGATAATTTAGCCTAAGTTAAATAAGTTGTTGATCACAAAATAGTATACAAAGTCGACAATAAATTTTTGTCCTAAGATTGTGTTTTCTTTATGGCAGTTATCATATGCTCTGATGTGGTTAACATTAACAGAGACTTGGGTTAAAGGCCTGGGAACACCAGCCTTTAAAACGGTGAAATAAATTGATTCCAATGTAGCTGCTATGATTAGATTTGCTCACAAGGACAAAGAAATGTTGCACAAATTTTTCACAGACTGCTGAAAGATATAGAATCAGCCGATGCCACAACATAAATGTTGGTTTAGGTTAGCATAATGGGAGCAAAGAAGGCAGCCAGGTAATGTTATCATAGAGTGTAAACACTGATCAGCCACAGCATTAAAACTACTGAAGTGAAGTGAATAACACTGATCATTTTGTTGCAGTACAATGTTCTGCTGGGAAACCTTGGGTCCTAACATTCATCTGGATGTTACTTTGACATGTACCAACCACCTAAACATTGCATAGACCAAGGCCTCAACTATTTTGAGCTGATACAGTGCAAAATTGAAAAATCTATTGTAGCTTAGCTATGTTGCATCAAAGTCCTTATGACGTCCTTAAACTGTTTAGCACATAAGCATGAGCTTGCTAACATTTAGCAAGCAGATAGTTAGCTCATTAGTTCCAACTCTTTATTAAATAAAGTTACGTACAACCCAGAACAAAATACCAGAGAGGAAGAAACAGAACAGTAAAGAGAAAATAGAGAGAAGCCCACAAAGCTAGATGGTGACTGCTTGGTGCTAGCATGTTCCCGACCTGGTATCATGTTAACCTGTGGCTCGCCCCCACCTGCACTTGTTCACCAACTAGCCCTACAAGTAGTCACTATCACCAAGCTTGATACATTTTCCAAAGATGTGTGAATTCAGTCGGGTCTTACTGAGACCTGACGATAGCCTTTTTGAAAATGAAGTGTGCCAAATATGTGAGCTCAGATGACCAATGTCCTATAAATTACTGTCAAAACATTGCTGCAGAAGCTCCCTCACTTGTCCAACCCAGTTACATAAGGCATCTGCATCAATTGACACCCATTCCCTGAGACCATCTAATCACCTCACAGATGATCCCTCTTCCAAGAATATGAGCTCATGAGGTTTTTCCCAACCGCCCCCATCATAATAACACAGCCAGCCTCCTTGTTACAATGGAGGGCAGCAGAAGCAGACAGCTGTATTAAACAATGCCACCCACTCTCTTTGTGGAACCTCTATGAGCTTGCTCATTAGTGACCACTGATAGCTGGAGATTGGGAGTTTCAAGAGGTAATAATAACCTAAGAGGGCTTCTCCTCCTCTCTCTCCTCTTTTTACCTTGCTCTCTCTCTCTTTCTTTCTCTCTCCATCTTTCCCTCTCTCTCCCTCCCTGCTGGGCTTTATCAGTGGTCCTGGTCAGTGTCCTACTGTCATGTCTTGATGTGATTTATGTCACAGGCTGTGAAGTTGACTTATCTCCCTCCTCTCCCAGTTCTCCCCTCCTCCGCCTTCCCCACCTCCTCCACCACTCTACGGAGGTTTGGCTCCCTCCGTCTCAGCCAGCCTGTCTCCTCCAGCAGGGACAGGGAGGAGAGGTCTGGGTCGGGGGCGGTGTGAAACATTAGAGGTGTGAGAGGAAAATTCATCCACCTGTCCTGTAAACTACTGCCATTTTACTGACCCCCAGAAGTTATTAGCTTTCTGTGTGTATTCACATGGTCTGTAAAGTCTGTAAGTTTGTAAATGTACAGAAAAGATTTGGGGGAAAAAAGAGATAATACATTTGTGGTAAGTTGTAACCCTTAAAGGTGAACCCAGTTTTACACATGAAAGTCTGCTTTCAGGTGCTTGGGAGTATTACTGCCAGGGGTGTGAAAACCATATATAGAGGTAATGCAGCTGCATTACAGTTTGGGACCCCTCCTTCTTTGTCAATTTATTTTTATCTTGCCACTATCATATCAAAGGAGCTCAAGCATCTCTAGCACTGGGACTATAGTATACATACATATACACAATCGCAGTTTTACATATACAAGCATATAGTCTGACTCATACTGCTATGCTACATTTCTAAATTAATTGTGTAATTCTGGGTGTTGATGCACTGTAATGGGCAGGGCCTGCTTTAACCATCTTGCATTGGGGCGCAGTACTGACTCATTATGCAACTGATTACTCTATATGTGAAAGAAGTTTTCCATTGTGAGTCCAAGAATGTTGTGTTGAGTGAAAGGTTAATTGCATCCCTCATACTAAGGGTTAGGAATGGCCAACTCTGCCACCACCAGTAAAAACTACTGTATGATGAGATCATTTCTGAATGTAAATGCAGTGATTACCTGTTGCAGAAAAATGCTCAAAAATGCTTAAACATTATCAAAATAGGATTCATGAAAATCTGTAACTGAACTATTTTCTATCAACTGCAATTTTTTTTCCAAACATACAAAACAACATTCTGTCTCACAGGAATTTTTGCACAGGCCTACAAAGGGTGAATATAAGAGTAAATGTGCACTTGGGTGTGTGTGTCTGTGTGCGCATGTTCTCATCTATCCATATTTCCCATCCTCATGCCTCTCCTTCCTCCTGGCCTTTGATGTGCTTTTAAAGTGGCCCATGCTCTCTCTGCTTTCCCTCCGACTTGACAATTGTTTATTAGTTTTGAAATGGTCTTAGAGGATCTTATGTGTCTCTCAATGACATACTTAAAGAGAGAATAACTGGCTTTGAAACAAAGAAAGAGTCAAACGATAGGAAGTGGAGGAGAGGCAAAAAATGAAGGAGCACTCTAGAAAACTGTTTATGACTTTTATCTGGGTTATTATAGTGAGGCTTACTAGTTGGATAGGCATCCATGTCAAAGGAATGGCTGAAAGGGAGGCATGAGGGAATGAGGGGAAAGCAGTGTAAGGGTGTGAACGAGACCAGGCACTATGAACAGCAGAGGAGAAAAAGAAAGACATACAAGGAGAAAATGAGTGAGAGAGATGCCAGACCACCCAGGTGTTGTGCTCCTCTCGGCTGTTAGATGGATGGTTTCTGGTTGGTCCATTGCCAGCTTCAGGTTTGATCCTGTAAATCAGCATCCACAGCACCATGACTCTGCAGATCCAACCTGGATGAGAGGGTGAACATGTACATTGTTTCCCTGTGGATCAGAAGTTCAGATGGAATGAGCTCAATCTGATGTTACAATAATTGACATGGGGGAAAGGAAGGCCCAAGTTCCTGATTTAGAGTGAAAATAAATGAAAATTTGCTTTAACTTTCTTTTCCTCCCTCTACTGCTTATGGAAAATGTGGTAGGAATGGCAATAGGGTTGCTAGAGTATTTTCACTGGCTGAGTAGTACTCATGTTGCAGATTAAACTGATCCTTATCTGTAAAAGGAACTGTCCCTTCAATTTGCTTACTCTAGATAAATGATGGAGTTACTCACTTGTAAATGCCAATACTACATGTATTTAGTCACTCTGGGCCGTGGGTAATAAGTGGGCCACAGTTTCTTTTTGAATATTATTTTTTCCAGTAACCAACACCAACACAGCAAGACAACACACCAAACTTCAGTCTCTCAGGATTCCCATCATCCCAAACAGCTACTGCAGGGGTGGACACATGAAGTATAGCAACTTAAATGTTAAACATGAACAATAATAAAAGTGCTGGCAGTGAAAATGAAATAATAATTCTTAGATGAATAATATTATACTTAATTTTTCAACAATGTAAAATAATGAAGCAGAATTATCCCAAGTTAATTGAATGAGGCATGAACAGTCATTTAACCAGGTAAGTGGAAACACCTGTGTGGATAGATTATGGGTGGGTAGATTAAAATATGCCAAAATACAATGTGTGCAGTGGCCAAGATTACAGTAAGATGATATTCCTGTTATCACCTGACCAATCTGACATCTTCAGCTGCTTTTAAGCTTGGCATAATTTACATGAGGTGAGTGTTCAGTGGTCAGTCATTCAGTCTATCCAGTCATAGTTCAGTTGAACACATTTTGGTGGATGCTAATTGCTTTGAGGAAACAAATCTCCATCAGGTCTTTTAACATGTAACCTCTTACTTTACTCATCCTCCTTCCCAGAACATCCTTCTTCCTTGACTTTCTCCTGTCAACCCTTCTCTGAACTCTCTCTCACTTTTCCCTTATATACCTCTTTCCTCCCTTTTGCCTACTGCCCTTCTCTTCCTTTTGTTCCCCTTCTTATCCCTCTCCACCATCCAGCCATTCCCCATTCCTCTTCTCTGCCATCCTCCACAGGTCCTTCCACTGATTGTTTTTCAGCTCTGCCTCAGCTGTGGCGGCAGCTGTCCCTTATCGGCCCTCGAAGCAGCTAGGAAAACAGCATGATGTGGGATCCTTATAGGACTAGATGGTGTAATTGCCTAATTGCTTTTTTTCTCCCGTCAAGGAGTTCTGCTTTCTGTCAAGCAGGCAGGAGCCCATAAACACCGGCAGGCTATTCCCAGCATCTCCCTCAATGTCACAGTTTTGTGCAGTTTGATTGGTTTAACTCAGAGCCAGGGCCTATCGCTCATTGGCTCCTCCCAGGATAAATGGCCCTGCTGACAGCCAATGGGGCCACAGCAGGGTAAGAAGGGTTAGCAGGAGAGTAAACAGCATTTTTCTGGAGTCAGGGACATGCAGGGGTTTCTTTGTTGGGAATTCCAAGTAATGTTTCCAGTTTTGGTTCCGAGGAGACCAAAAGTCGTTCATAATTGTACCTCAACAATACAATAGTTAACCATTAATGGTAACAACAGCAAGATCTGAGCAGTTTGTATGCACAGAACTTGATGGTAAAGTATCTGCGGCTGATGCACTCATGCACAAGAGGGATATTTTTAGTGTATTGCATAGGGTAAAAATTACTCCTTGAACTTTACAGAAGACAGGGAGACTGGAAGTTGTAGGGTGTTACATGAAGGCTGTGGCCTCGAAACAGGGCAGGCATAAATCAGGGCAAAGTCTCTGCTTCTCTCTATCTCCCTCCTCCAACGCTCCCTCTCCTCCAGCACACTCACTCCATCCAAGGCCAAGCAATCTGTCTGCTGAGGCACAGAGGGCTGAGTGAGAGAGGAGCTCGTTGTATCAAGAGGAAGAAAAATCTGAGAGAAACATGCCTAATACTGGCCATCTCAAAACCATCCTTTACCCTCCTCTCCCAGATTGTCTCCATTCCATAGGTCTGGCTGGAAACCCCCATGTGATAGATACAGTCTCTCTCAGACCCTCTGTCCTCTGTCCATCTCTATTAGCTTGAATGAAGATAGATGTGGACATTGTATATGTTCACATGGCCATCAGTTTCAAACCATTACACTGACAGTAGTGTGCAGGACTAAAAATGGAGTCGTGTAGTGAAGAAGAGGAGAGAATGCAAAACAGAAATAGACTGAGAGAGAGAAAAACACAGTACCACTATGCTTTTATCAGCAGAGCCACACACTAATCCACAGGAGGAAACCTGGCGTCCTGTCATGGAGGCATACAGGAAACAGGCTGGTACAGACAGGAAGCCAGCAGCAACACAACAACTCAGCTCCCTCTGACCCCCCAAAAACCTAGCATATTGTAAACTACTGATACACAACAAACAAATCAGCTGAAAGAGAGGGGGGTGTGTCTTTCTGTCTGGCATTCTGTACATATATGTGCAGCACAGAGGCAGCAGGTCTGATGCCTGGGCACTTGAGTGCGTTAACACTAAAGAAGTGAAGTAGGATGTGAGAGTGGGACTGGAACACTTAACCAGAGGTAAATCTCTCCATTAGGTCAGAGGTCATAGTAAAGAGACTGATATATATGGAGATATAAAGAGTTTAATTTCAAAGAACATCAATTCAGTTCACTAAAAATATGTATTTTGTTTCTTCTGTAAGAAGTTTGGTTTGCAGAGGACTTAAAACACACACATTACATAAGGCTACTCAAAGGCCACTGATTTCTTAAAATATTTTCTCCCTTAGTGATTATGATGCAGAATCTGATCAGAGATGCTAATGACTACGCTCAGATCCTTTTGGATCCACTTGAGAATTAAGGTCTTTTTGTTTGTTTGTTTGTTTCTTGCAATTTACCAACATGTCACTGTATTTCTTCGAATTGTTGTTTCTGTCATGATTATTATTATTTATTTATTTTGGAAGGTAGATTTTCTCAGCTTTCACACAGCAAATAAAGGCTTCATCCAAACATGCTCTGGATCAACAGGATACTAGTAGTTGGTCCTCTCCCTCCTCAGATGCAAGCACTCAGCATCCCTGTGGTGAATTCCCTCAAACTGTCTCACCAATATCCCAAGTATTTCAACTACTCTAGCTGTGGTATCTAAGACTCTGTCTTAGCCCCTGCGATTTTAACAGGAACTTCAGACCTTAGAATCAAGTGGACCCCTGAAACCTTCTGATGAGCAGGGATCCAATAAGACAAGACTACATCAACCAACCAAATCACCACATAAGCTACTTTATGTGTGCGTACATGTGTGTGTTTCAGCATGTTTATCTGATTTGGATCCTTGAAGATAGAGAGGGGAAGAGAGATGATGACATAGGACAATCCCTCTGACTGCACTTGAACCAAGAACATTGCTTTACATTGCATATGCCTTAGTGTGTGTGTGTGTGTGTGTGTGTGTGTGTGTGTGCACAGAGGGCACACAGGAGATGAGGATGGATCAAACTCCCAGGTTCTTCCTGGATTTATTTCGTATACACACAAACTCTAATTTGATAGGATACATATGAAACAAAAATAACCTTGACACAGAAGCACACACACACCTTCATACTGAACAGCATGTCAGGATTTGTACCATAAAACCCTGGAGACAGACTCACCCTATTAAATACACACACTCACGCATGTCTGTGTACACACAGATACACATTCACCACACATAAGCTCGGTCGCTTACACAATTTTTTCATCTTTTTCACTTCATTCTTCCTTTTTATTATTGCACACAGTCCCTCTCACCACAGTCTTTTCAGTCTCTATCCTCTTCTGTCTTGCTGGGGTTTGAAATATTTATCCCACCTCTGCTTGCTTGACGTCCCAGGTTTATTCATCGCTCTGGGTGGCCTGGATCGCACTGCCAGCTCCTGATGTTCTCTGGCTCAACTATAGAGAGGACACCGCATTATTCTCAGCCACACTAATATGTACACCTACATCAGAGCTTTTTACAGTTTAGCGTTAACACCAGGGGACCTGAAATTGCCTATGTCATTTGTGTTTTAACGTGAATCGCACGTTCTGATATCACCAGAGGGTAAATGTTCCTTTTGTTCTTCAGATGGAGAAAGAAGAAGTCCAGCATGCAAAATGTAGAAGACTGAATTCAAACACACACATCGGGACACATACACTGTCACAGTGGATACAGAGCAGATGACACAAAATTAAAACCACTATGTCTCCTGTACATTTGCAAATAATATTAGCTAAAGAAGGATTTTATGAGTATACAGGTCAATATTATCTTGTTTTGATGACTGAAATTGGCCAAAAGATTGTTTGTAATTGTACAAGTTCAGTGTTTCCTTGCTAAGTCATCCCCTGCATCCTTACATATTTTTAGGTTGAAAAGAAATCTTAAAAGTTAAAATCTCAGTCCAGAAAGGGAAGCAGAAATGAGCAAATTGTGAGAAAATCATAGGAAAGCCTATTTGCGCTTACTGCACTTGTTCAAGGTTTTGTTCTACAATACGTTCCTTTACATGCCTGAAGGTGAAATATTATACCTGCACTTGCACTTGTGTGTGTGCGCATGTTTATCACCCGCTACCCAGAGTGTGTATCTAAACAATGGCACATGGGGTCCAGCAGACATACTGTAGTAGCCATTATTGAAAGAGCTCAATGCTCCACCCTCTTGTCAGTAAGCCTTGCTTTTAGACTCACACCCATGCCAGGGTCTAGGTTCATTGACCTAGGTTTAGTGACATAAAGCAAAAAAAAAAAAAAAAAAACATCCACCCAGAGAGCAGGACACAAAACAAGGGTGTAAGGCACACAGGTGGAAGTACAGGTGGTGGTGGAGAGATTTAGCTCTGTGGCACCTCCTGCGTGAACACACACAACTCTCCATCAGAGATCAGCAGAGGATCATTGACTGGTTGGCGGAGTTACTCGCACTCCTATTTACGAGGTCTACTACAGTCAGAGACATGTTGTTGGTCATATTGGTAGTGCTTAAATACGTTTAATTCAATGATAATGTATTTTAGCTGATCTGTAGGCTCCAAGTGGTTATGTATTTATGGTAAAATGCAAATGCACAGTTGTTGCATATGTATACATTGGTTAACCCACAGTATATAACAAAGCATCTTAAAAGCCACTGTGTAGTCATACAAATTATTTGATGGAATGCCCCACAGGCAAACCACTCCACTACCTCTAAGCTGTGTGTCTACAGTAGTGTATATCTTTTTGTAGTATGTTGTTCATAATTGGATTGTGCAATTCACACTTGCCTACCACTACATCTGGCTCACAGTCAAAGATTTCCAGAGTGTACCTGTCAAAGCCCCTGGGCCTTCTAAGTAGGACAGATTTATGCCACAGCTATTTAGCTATTATAATGCCTCTCACAGAAATGCAAAGGCTCTATCTGTGATTCAGACGCTATCAATTTCCAAAGTACTGTCCACTGTTCGCCATGCTTCCCAGTGCCTGGACATGAGGAGCTGCTGCATAACATTTGCGCAGCAGTATTTTAAAGGCCTCTGCAGTGCCTTGTAAATCTGCCTGCTGCTTTGATGTCTTATCTGCTGGGTGGTGTATGTGTGTGTGTTTGTGTTCAATTATTGTTTAGGTATGCATGGACATGGTTTCATGTACATTTCTTTTGCCATCATCAATCTAATCACTTTTAGAATTTTTTTAGACCACATTTCAATTCTAGTAGAAATAATACTGGCTATTAAAACTTTAGCTGAAGTTTAATTTGACCTAAATAATATAACCTTAGTCCTACAATTAAAAGCAAATTTTTATAAAGCAATATGTAACCATCTCTGTCTAGTAAAATTAGGTAATAGTATCTATACAGTGTGATGATTTTGTATTTCAAATAAACTGAAGTAATTTCTTACTTTACTAGAGTTGAGAAAATTGGCCCACTTTTACAACCAAATAAACTGCTCTAAGGTAACATTTAACTCCTGGCTCAGAGGACCTTGCTTATTCTGCCTATATCTTCCCAACATTTCTGGCTCTCTCTGCACTATGGAAAATTGCAAAATCTAAACATTAGGGCTGGCGCTTGCTCAGAAAAGTTGACATTTTTGACATACATGTTTTTCATAGAGCAGCAACAAAATGCAGGTTATGAAGTTACAAGCCTTCGGCTTACGTTTAATCAATGATTTTTGATGTGTGTAATGACTGCAGAAAGTTATATGTGTTTTTAAGTTATCAAACACATTCCAATCAATCAATCAATCAAACATTGGAGTAAGACACTGATCCTCCATGTGACTAGTAGCAGTGAGTCTGAGATTTACACTCAATGAGCTGTAGAATGGGCATTCTGAATAGCTCCTCAGACCTCCATATGCAGCAGGTGCAATGAACTGTGTGGTATGACACATCCCTCCCCAACCATCATTTTCAAATTTCTGTGACTTCAGGCACAGGGCCTCTCTGTTGCCGCTCTTCACCTATCAATGATGGAAGGCTCTGACTGGGGAGCACCACAACCTTCTGTTTCAGAGATGTTCAACCCAGTCAACTGGCCACAATTGTACTGAGCCCTTTGTCAAAGTAACTCCAGGTCTCTACACCTGCTCATTTCAACTGCATGCAGCACATGACTAAGGAGAACTGAATCTGTTACTTACCATCTAATTTATCCTAGAACTGAAGTAATACTGTTGTTAAGATAATTAAGGTTTATGTGCTTCTATCTTCGAGCCGCTATTAATCCATATTGTTTATTAATCCATAATGTTTATGATTATTCTTAACTAGGATTTAGCTGGAGACTACGGAGTAAGAACAAGTTGTGAATTGTGCTAAGGCCTGTGTCACGCATTATCCTTAACTGACATACCTCCTTCTATGTTTGATCTGAAACCACAGATAAGCTGGCAAGTCCTTTCTCTGATGGAAATGGATCCATTAATTCAGTAAATCAAAGTACCGCTGAAACCAGTTACTATATCCAAACGTTTTCAATATTCCTAAAGAGACAGTGACAATGTCTTTTCTGATTATGTCTTTAGCCTATTGGCCTCAACAGATTTGTTAAATGCTGCTTATGTAATGGAGGGAGAGAGTCTAGTGATTTATGTTTCCTGTGAGTGTTTTTATGATGGCTGGTGCAGGTCACACAAGATCAAGCAGAGCTGTCGCCAGGCACACCAAAACCAGCACCAAGAATTTGTGGCATCATTAGAGGCCAGTGGGCAGCAGGTGTTCCCATGCTCAAATTCATGCTAAGTTATAATGTAAGTAAGCATTATGAAGATTCTCTAAAGTAAAACAGTTTATCGCACAACTAGTTCCTGTGAAATCAGTTTTCACCAACATTTACATCCAGGTCTAACTACACCGTGAATCTCGAACCAGGCTGTTGGTTGCAGCCAATGCTAGCGTGTAATATTACTGAAGAGGGCCATGATGTAAAATCCAATTTTACAAAACAACACAATATATACTTCTAATTACAAAACATTCAGCCAACAACGTAATAAGTAATGAACGCTTATGAAGATAATCACATATTTCCTACCTCTAAAATGTATAAATATAACTTAATCTGGACACAAGACTTTCATCATGTCCTCGAAAGTTCTACATGAACAATTAATTGATTTTTGGCCATTTGCAGTAGAAATAAGCTGTGAACATAACACTGACCTTCTACCGCTGATGTAGTTAGCAACTGTAGACACAGAGCAATACTGTCATGTGCATTTAAAAGTCATGTTTCTGCCACCTGGTGAATGTAAGTCTAATGATAATAATTTTATTCGCAGCACGCCCACTCCACTCCACTACTTCTGACATCTAACAACAGAAAACATATGTAAATGAGAAATGTAAATTGAATTGCATTAAATCACAGTAGAGTGGTGAGGATACAGAGAGCAGGATGGCAGCCAGAACAATATTATCTCCCCTCATGTTTTTCTTTTCCATTCGTATCTCTGTCACTTCTCTATTACGTTAAATAAGAAAAACTTTAATGTATATGCCTTTAAGAGAAAGTCACTATTCTAACAAATGATGAAAGGAGCATACATTTTCTTTTCTAGCAAATTATTTCTAAATATAAGTATTTATATATCATAAGTGAATTTCTGCTAACTAGAGGAAGCAAAAATAGACCCTGATGATAGATAGATAACAGGCACAGAATACACAAAAAGTGTGAGATGAACGTACTATGAATTGTCTCACAATGGCAACGAGTCACAGAACATGACACAATGCTTGCTGCATACTGCTGCTGGCAGATGAGAGCCGTGAGAGAGAAGCAAACTGCAGAATTTGTTGTATTACAAATGAAAAGGAAAAGACCAGAAAATAATATTAAGTTTATAGAGCTGGGGCAGTGATCGAATTATTCCAATCGAATGATGCCTTTCTACATACAAGAGATACCGATCTATTTTTATATGGAAAGCACAAAATTCATTATTTTTTTATTAAAATTATTTATATATTATATAGTTGATTGCTTTTGATTTGGCTGTTTTCCCATAGCAAAAAAAATCACATTGCTAAATATTGTTTTAATGGTGCAACTCATTATCAGTGACACTAGCTAGCAGTTACTAAGCAACTTCTAAGATGGACTTACAGATAGCTGCAGTTCAGTTCCACAATGGCACTGTAATGTTCCCCATGCCCAGAATTTGCTTTGTTTTATACAGCAAAATCTGTTGGCGCATTGGATACATTTAACTGAATGTATCAACCCAGACAGCAAGTCCCACTCACACCCACATTCATACACCTACAGATTTGAAGGCAAGTTTGTGTTGTTTACTCCAAAGTCTCTTGAGACAGACTCACACCCTGTAAAATACACTATTATTCTGATAGGATTTGTGTTGTTAGAGTTTTCGTTTGTTCATGTTACCATGTTCCTCTTTGACTGGCTGTGCTGGGAACAGAGGACCGCTAAATCTGAGCTGCACTGCATCTTCTCCTGTGATTGCTTTTATGACTGCAAATCAAAAACTGGAAAACAAATATTACACTTTCCATTTACTTGAAGCTGAAACTAGCATGTTTTTGGGACACAACTAACTGTTATGTGTCCATAAAATTTGAGAAGAGTAAGTTTCTTGAATTGTCTTTAAATGTTGGACATATAATTTTGTTTTCAGATTTTGAATATGTTCAGCTTGACCACTGTGGGAGGCGCTGAAGGAGTGGGGTCTCTGCAGGTTATTGAAGAAAACTGGACAGGTAAATGAATTGCAGGCTTGAACTTTCACCCCTGGGTCATCTTGCATAAACCTGACTGACAGTCATCTGCTCAACTTCCCAAAACCATCCAAAACTCTACCCTCAAAATGTGATGTCTCTTCTTCAGTGAAGTCATCCATTATGACCGCGCCTTAGTGGTGGCATATAAGTGGGAAAGTTCATCAGGAGACTGAAAGGCCTCAAAAAATATTGTAGCCTCATTAGACCTGTGTTGAGCCTCGTCTCTTCTTCAAGGTTCAACTGGCCCTCTTGTGATGAAAATAAACATTACACTATTATGAGGCATTCAGTTCAGCCACTTGTATCAATGGAGGAAAGGATCAGAATGCTGCTGCTAGAATTTTGAGTAAACTACAAAATTTGTGCCGAAGGCTAGATCAATCTACCCTGGCTTCCATTGGCTCCCTATCCACATTTTGATCAGACTTTTAAGGTGCCGCCACTGACCGGCAAAAAATTTTAAGGCGTTGCGCTTCCTTCAGACCTTCAACTTCATATTACATCCTGTGCTCTGCTCAGAATACAAGATCCCTGTCTGTCCTCATTAGTCAAAAAGACATCACAGGTTGGTGGTCTCCAGTCATGTCCTCTTTTCATCTGTTCATCTAAACTCTCAATTATTTGATTTCCAGTCAGTTTGTTTGTTGCCACTCAGTCCTTCATAGGTCTCAGTTTGTCACAGACATGTTTGAACAATGTATGCACTGTAGTGTCACTTTGCAACTCTGTTTTCATGTCTTATGGTACTGCTAGAAGTTGTTTTGCCTGACTATGTGGTCGCCTATACTTTGTGGGGCATTTTGCTCTCTTTGTTGTAATTTTGTGTTTTGCATCTCTTATGTTCATCTTTCATTTGTCATTAGTCATTTTGTGCATCTTTGTGGTCAGTTTGTGTTCCTGTAATGGTTTTACGCTCTAGTTTTAATTACAGCCCGCGATTGTTTCTAGGTTCCTCAGGATTAAATGCAGAAGCACACAAATGTTAGCCCATGCTATAATGCACCCCGCGTGTACAGTATTTTATATGTCGACAATAATGTCAGAGTGAAGTAGCTGGCTGATCATTCTTCATTAATGAGCATATTCCTGCCATCTGCCAACATCTGGCACTCATACTGTACTTGATTCACTTTACAACCGATTTTCAGGGACTATCAGATAAGTGTCACTTTTGATTCAGCTTGCATGTTAGAAGGTAACAGTAACGATAAAAATGTGTAATCACATGTTCCTTCCAAGCACCCTCCTGCATCAGGTAGGTGTAGAGACGGGCACCTGCAGTGACAGCAGGGAGCGTAGGGAGGAGACAGAAGATGACGATGAAGATGCTGCCTCAGCCCAGCTCCGCTGGTCGCGAGGAACTGTTCAGGAATCAGAAATTGCGTTGTTAACGTAATATGCATCATACCTAGTTTTCATGCACCGCTTTGTTATTGGCTATTGTCTGTTGTTTGTTGCTGAATTTTAAGGAAAGCATCAAGGTGTCAATGGGTCCACTACACCTTGTCACCGTATTGGCGCTCCGCTCTACATATATGGCCACCTACATATACATGTACCAGGCGCACTAAACAAATATTCAAGATATGGGACTTTATTGCAAATTAGGAACAACAATGGACACTATAGCTTTACTGGAACCCACCCAAAGTGTTGGTGTTGGTAGGTGAAGGAGGAGGCTTACAGTACTATTTATATCGATGCCTGAGGTTATGAATACCAACATTTTAAGTTTATTTATGAATATCATTTAATCAGAGGAAAATGTAACTTGGGGTTCAAATGTACCATTGCAAACTTCTGCATTTGACATTTCCTTTTTCCAATCCATTTTGTCCCTCTATCCCCACAGGGCTTTATGGGGCTGGTTTAGCCGGTTATGTGGGATTTCAGAAGAACAGGAATATCAAGGGAGAACTTGCCCAGGCCTCAGTGTTTGTGTTCCTCAAGGGGACAACCGCTCCAACCGGTTTTCTGGGGTGGAGAGATGAGAGAGGGGAGGGTGTGGGGCGTTCTCCCTCACCTTATTCTCCTCTTTCTCTTCATTATCGCACTTTCTTTCCCTCTGTCTCTGTATCACTCAGTCCATCTCTGAAGTCTGAACGACAAAAACAGCACCCAGCAGGGAACGTCTGGAAAGCCTTTGTCTGTATGAGGTGAGTTACCATTGATTAAGCTGTGAGTTGTTGCCTGAGGGCTGGAATAGATTGGCTGACAAGTGGGTAGAAGTGCAGGTATGTACGGCTGGGAGTGAGGGCAAGGACTGAACTGGCAAACAGGAAATGATCATGGCCTTATCAGACCTTTCATGGTCATTTAAGAGCATATGAATATTTACGTGTGTTGTGTGTAAATGGTTTGTGTGGGAAGTTCAGGGTCACCATACTTTCTTCAAACCACATTGTTGTAAAATGTATTAAAACCTACATTTAAAATACATATACAGCAAGTCTATATAAATGAATATAAAGCTGCTTGTCAACAATAAGCTACATGGAGGCCTTTAATTAAGCAAACACAATGCACAATAGCTCAATTTACAAATGACTTTTACATATTCTCAGGGTTTAATTTGATGACATTAGAGATGAGAGATGTATTTACAAGCTTGTGTGTGCGTAGGGTGGAGCACGAGCATACCAGACAGACTTTAATATCAAACATCTCAATAATCATCTTTATTCCTCATTTATCATTGTTTTCACAAAAGCCATATTCTCTTAATATACAATTTTCCAGTGGTTGTTAAATGAGTGATACTCAGCATCACTCCCCACTGATGGTAATTCCAGTCACATTATTAGTCAGACAAGTTGAAAATGTTTGTTTTGAAAGCAAAGCAGCTCTGACAATAGCTTCCAATGGCATTTTTAGACTCTGAATGCTCCATTTGTTCGAAATAGCATCAGGTGATATTGTGTGACAGCAATTTATTGAGGCCTGAATACCAAAACTTCCTCTCACACACTCAAGTCTGGTTTCAATCAAACAACAAACCTCTAAATGGATGGGAGGTGTTTGAGAAGGATTACATTAAAGCTGAACCAGTGAGATACAGAATGCTGCCAGTTTGTTATCTACACAGCCTGTATCTTTCTATAGGTGCTTGACATCCAGGACTACATATTTGCACATAATGTGGAAATGCTTCTATCAATAGTGGGAGATGTGTGATATAGTAGTGATAGAGATTAAGGATGAGTATAATGGAAATACAGTGTAAGTACACAGAAATAATAAATAAAATGTGTGTGTGTGTGTGTGTGTGTGTGTGTGTGTGTGTGTGTGTGTGAATAATGATCAAGAGATAGCAGAGCAGGCACATAAAAGCAGACAGGTCTTTTCTTGCTCTGCTGAGGTGATCTGAACAGCCACTTGCCTGACATATCCTGACATGTTGAGAGTCTCTAATCCACACTGATCAAACTACCAAACAGTATTCAATGCATGTATTTGTGTTTATAGGTGTTCATGTTTATGTGTGTGTGAGACAGGGCAGAGGTGACACACATTAAACAGGTCAGTTTGCAGGGAAACAGTCACTTGTCTCCACTGAGACTTTAAATCAACAAAAGATCTTATTATGTTACTTTGTACTAACACTGATACCATGTGATGCACTTATATGTGTACACATACACTCATACACAAAGTGTAAAAGCTGCGTTTGATGTACTCAAAACACAAACTGCAGACTTAAGTCCCACACCTGGCAGGACCAGTTTAGCTAGTTTTAATCATCCTCAATATAACAACGAAATTTGCTCCCACATTTGAATAACAGGGATGGCTTATGAAAGTGCAATGCCAGCGAAGTGTGCTGTGCTGTGCTGCACTGTATGTCCTCAGGCTATAACGCCTGTGCACTCTAACTGATTTACTATGTTTTATTATTTTTGTAAAAGTACTGGATTCAGGGTGTGTAATGTCAAGTGCAGTCAAGTCCTCTACATCTAAAAGGCAAATTCAGTTCAAAAGAATTCAGCGTAATTTGATTGTATCCATTTAAAATATGGAAACATTTAATATCTTTCTGTTTCTCTCTTTTCCTCTACAGCCAGACTCAAGGCAAAGGTGATCTCTGCAGCAATGGAGTGCTTCAATGATCTGCTCCTTAAATTGCGGGAGATCCATGAGCGAGAAGTGGAGGGTAAGTGGGAATGATTAAAACAGTGACCAATGGTAACAAAAGAGAGAGAAGAGCTGTCATGTTATATATGTAATATTCTAAGTCCTTAACCTTATTTTGTGGAGTGCCTTGAGATAATGTATGCTATGATTTGGTGATGTATAAATACAGTTTAATCAAATTAAAGGTTTAATTTTTGCTTTCTAGGTTGGCAGGTGAAAGTCCAAGAGCTGTCCAACAAGAAAGGCTGGTAAGCGGATTTTTCATCTCCTGGAGATCTCCAGACGAGATCATGTTTAGACAACACTGACAAGACATTCAAGTTTTGTGATGCAGCTGAAGTCTTTGTGGACTCAGCAGGCAGTCATGCTGGTCCTGCACCTGGCCCAGTTGTTCATGTCATATTTATCCTGCGAGGAAGCTCATGTTATAACAAGTCATTCAGTCTGATTCTGAGTCACAAAATTTTTGTTTTGTTTCTCAGTAGAACAAGTGAGAACTAGTGAATTTTAGATTCTTGACACAACTAAAGGTCAATTCAAGAAAGCATTTGAGTTCAAATGCTCCAGACAGAAGTGAAATCAATTCATCATCATAAGAACGCTGCTCCACTTAATTTGGCCCAGTACCTGATTAACCAGAGAAGAATCTACACTCACCAGCCACTTTATTAGGTACACCGTGCTAATACTGGGTTGGACCCCCTTTTGCCTTCAGAACTACCTTAATTCTTCATGGCATAGATTCAACAAAGTACTAGAAACATTCCTCAGAGATTTTGGTCCATATCGACATGATAGCATCATGCAGTTGCTGTAGATTTGCCGGCTGCACATCCATTATACGAATCTCCCATTCCACCCACACCATCTGAATGTCGCAGCAAAAATTGAGACTCATCAGACCAGGCAATGTTTTTCCAGTCTTCTATTGTCCAATTTTGGTATGCCTGTGCAAATGGTAGTCTCATTTTCCTGTTCTTAGCTGACCGAAATGGCACTCAGTGTGGTCTTCTGCTGCTGTAGCCCATCTGCTTCAAGGTTCGACGTTATTTAGAGACCTCCTCCTAGAGCCACCAACTCATACTGTTGGTGCATTCATGTGCTAATGACAAAGTGTGTGTGTGTGTGTGTGTGTGTGTGTGTGTGTGTGTTTACAAATAGTGATACTAAGCGAATGGAGGAACTGTTCACCAGAAACCAGCAGATGAAAGAGCAGCACAGATTACTGACCGAGAACATCAAGACACTGGAAAACAGGTATTAATGTTATGTTCTGCTTTTAATTTGCATTACAATATGTGTATATGTGTGACGTGATGTGTATACTGTACAGAGAGTCAAGGCCTCAACATGACATGTTATTTGGCGTTGCTAAATAATCATGTGTCCTAAGAGAAGTAAAGGTAACACATCTTTTTTTCACACTGTGGCCACAAGTGACAATTACAGAATGACAGTAAATGCTAATACATAGTTTAACAACAGTCAAAACAGGAAAAGCTCATCAAGTCAGCAAACACTGTAATATCAGTATTAAACTTAGACAACCTTAGCCACCATACCAGACCAGGTAAGACTGTAGCAGTAAAACCTTCTCTTTCAAAATGTATTCTGACACAATCTTGCTTTAATGGAATGTTAAGTGTGTTTACCTCCACAGGCTGATGCATTTAGTACCACAACATTAAAATCATGAGTATTACAGAGTGTTTTTAATTAAGTCTAGTTATTAGCTGTGTTTGTGATGTTTGGTTTTCTGTTGCATGTGTAGGCTGAGAGCGGGGCTGTGTGACAGATGTACAGTAACTCAGGAGGTAGCGAAGAGAAGACAGCAGGAATATGAAGCCTCACAGATACAGAGCCTGCAGCACCTCTCTCTACTGGGTATTATGTTTCTGTCTTTCTAATCAGTGACCCGACCAGCCATTCTTTTGTCATCCATCACATGTCTCTTATGTAATATTTCTCATCGGTTTTATATCCCTGACCTTATCCCTTCTTTGCCTTCTGGCATTTTGTGTTTGCTTCTCACATCTTCCCTTCAACCTCCCATCCATGATTTTCACCTTTTAAAAACAACTTTGTGGTTAAGTTCTCTGATTGTGCCTTGTGATCTGTGTTGTAGCGGGAGAGATGAACAACCTGAAAAAGGAAAACAAGAGACTTAGAGATGAAATCAGGAATTTAAGAGCAGCAATGGAGTGAGTATAAGGTGTTTAGTTATACAGGATGACTCAACTTCAGTTTTCTATCTAGAGGAAGCTTCAAACTATTTTCTCATATTTTATGATAATATTTGTTATTATTCATCACATTTCTCATAGTAGTAGTCAATGCAGCAAATGTGTGACCACTGTATGTGTGTGTGTGTGTGTGTGTGTGTGTGTGTGTGTGTGTGTGTGTGTGGCAGAGGTCATAGTGACCACTCCTCAAACAGCAGCTCCATCATAGAGGTCAAACCAAACAGCTCCCCTGACCTTTCACCCCCTTCTGTACCTGTGGCCCTTGTCAATATGGCAACCAGCAGGGCCAGCAGCCAACCATTAGATGGCAATGTTGGAGTGAAAACTGAGACAGACCAAAGACCTGAGGGTGAGGATGAAGAAGAGCTGGGAAGAGAAAAGCCTTATGCTTCTTTGTTTGTTGATTTTCATGCTTGCATGGGTAATTTACATCGTGTTTTCTCTATCTGATCAAACAGAAACTGAGCACAGACAGCTGAGAGGGACAACCAGAGGCCACTTTGTAAGTTTTCAAATCAGCTCACACTCATGTATGTAAACATTAAAATAATCTAACATTTGAGGAAATATGCGTTGATTCTTGCATAGATAAAGAGATCAACTCCACTCTAGTGTGTCAGTTGATTATAGAGGTGTGGCTAGTAGACGGTTAGCTTAGCATAGCATAAAGAGCGGAAACAGGGGAAACAGCTAGCCTGGTTCTGTCCACAACTTAAAAAAAACATTTGCTTACCAGCACCTCTAAAGCTCTCTCATTATATCAAATACAGTTCCCCCACACAGAGCCAGACTAGCTGTTTACCGTGTCTCTATTCTTTATGCTAAGCTAAGCTAACAATCTACTGGCTGTATACTTGGGGTACATCGCCAGAAGAAAGAAGGCGATTTTCACCCAAAATGTGAAACTTTTATTTGAATTTATGGATAGCCACAAGTATGGTCATTTATTTTGCTCACTGTCATTCTACATTCTCTCAGCAGTCATACAAGCCTCCTTCATTGTCAGCTCCCTGGAAGACAGACCATAGTGTAACCCGTGTTGGAGAGAGAAGGTGAGACCAACGGACATACGAGGAAATAGCTAAATGGGCTGTTGGGCCACTATATATGATCAAGTCAATGATAATTACATGGACCAGATCAGTGACATGGCCCCTAGCACTCAGCTTCGATTGTTCATATTTGAGACCACAAACCAAGTCATGAATCTTGGTGTTGTCATGGGCTTAATGTAAATTACGACATCAGCCTACTGTCACTTTAAGAGTATATCCAGAGTTAAAGGACTTATGTCTCATCAAGACCCAGGAAAACATGGGTTTATCTTGAGTGGGTCATCACCATGGTGATCTCACAGGTCTCTTCAAAAAGTTGGACAGACAGCTGTGGGTGATTCAGAGCGCAGCCACTACAGTCCTCACTAAGAACAACAGATACTTCCACTGGTTTTCTAACCGCTGGTGGTTGTGGGCCAGAATAGATTTCTATTAAACCAAACATGGAGATGTATCATTCAATGTTTCTATTTGCCATAGAACAAACTCACAGAGGAGGTCTACTCCAACTCTTAGTTACTTCCCAACACTGTGGCCTAATAACCTGTGTGAACATTTTAACCTCTCCCTTTCTGACCTTTGTTTCTCCCAACTTAGAGCTCAGAGTATTGAAGGACTGGATCAGCGATCGTCCATCCCTCCTCAAGCTCTCCTTCTTAAGCACTCTTCTTCCTCAGCTGGTGAAGTCAACACCAGTAGGCACGTGCTCCACACTCCTGTCCCCTGCCGTCCTCAACCAATCAAGAACAGCACACTCCCCTGGCCCTTATCTGAATCCTCTGACTGGGTTAATGTGGCTGCTGCAGGCACAAACCAGGTGATGCAGCCCTCTTCCAAACCAACTATGCCACACTTTCCCAACCTGATCCCAACTAGCCAACATGCCAGCCCTAGAAGGCAGGTTTCTGGGTCTCCATGGACCAAACGCAGCACTCCTCAGCCCCCAGTAAAAGAGCCAACTGTAGTGTTCAGGCTGAGGACTCTGTCAGAGCACATAGAGAGTCAAATTAAGCCAAAGGAGAAAAAGGAAATTCAACCAACTAAGGTTGAGACGGTCTCTGGAGAAGGGCTTAAAGAGATGAATGAGGGGCCCCTGGACCTATCGGATAGAGGAAAGTCCAAATCCAGCCAAGCGCCAAGAGATGATTCACCCATAGTCTTGCAAAGTGGAGAGATAGTACGGAAGAGCCCTGACAAGGATGCGAAGACAAATATATCTGCACAAGTACCAATGTCATCACCTTCACCTGTTGTACCACCCTCATCCTCATCTATACCACCAGTCAAACAAGAGGAAGAGCCTACCAGTGATCATAACCACAAGGTAATTATATATCTCCTGGCAATAAAATTGAAAGACAAAGACATGGGGTCTGGGGAAGGGTAAAGATGGGACAAACAGGATTTACAGTATGATGGTCTCATCACAGCAGATAATCAAAGATCAGGAGCAGAAAGAGGAAGTGAATGGAAAGACAGACCAAAGCAACGAGAAGAAGGTGCCTGTCCTCACTATATCATTACGCCCAGGTAAAGAGCTTAGATTCTTATGTATCTGTGCATCCATATATTTACTGTGCAGGTGAATAATACTTACTCCTGTCATGTTTCTGTAATAGTAGTAGTGCTGGAGACTCTGAATTCTGCTCTGCAGCAAGAAGCCTTTTCATCAAATGGCAAGGTAAGGTTATTCAAGCCAGCAAAGCAGATACAGTGGAGCCTGTGTTAGAATATATTTGTGCATTCAGTATCACCATTTTCAAACAAAAGTATTAGCTGTTTCTAATCTACTTATTTATTTATTTCTATTCTGCCCCATCACAGTCATCATCACCTGCAGTCGAGCCAGGAAGCAGCTCAGACGAGCAGGGCAACAAGGACGAGGAGGAGAGTGTGTCAGGCCAAGAAAGCAACCAGGGCTGCAAGAGGAAGAGGGCATCTGTGGAGACAGAAACTGACCGAGACTCAGACACAGACAGTAGGCATCAGTTCACCTTTCTTGTATCTGTGTGTCTCTCTTTCCATCTCTCTGTCTTTCTCTCTTACCCTCAAATCACATTTCTAAAGCTTTATGGATTACAGTTTTTTTCCCCAGGTGATCCACATTCATTAAACTTCCAGTTCTGTGGACACACACATATTTAAGGGATAGTTCAACATTTTGGGAAATGTGTATTTTACTTTAAATACCTCTCTAAAATTTGAAAAAAAAAAAAAAAAAGAGGCCACAGTTAGCTTAGCTTTCCATAAAGACTGGGAGCAGGGAGGAACTGCTAGCCAAAGGTAACAAAATCTATCGACCAGCACTATTTAACACGTTCTATCTTTTTTGGTTTCAATTATACAAAAATCAAAGTGTAAAAAAA
>BRZM01001243.1:94710-124539 GCA_033238685.1 Lates japonicus | reverse complement strand
ACATTTCTGCTCCACGTTTACCTGAAACAACACGATGATCTGATCTGATCAACTGATCAATAAGTTATTAGACTTGGGAAACAGGAAGTGACAGTCTGAGGATGAAACCGAGGTGTAACGATGACCTCTGTGTTTCAGTGCAGGTGAGACACACCTGGATTAAAGAATGAATGAAAGTTCATGTGTGTGTGTTAAATATTTACCTGAGGAACCCTCCTCCCTCTGAATCTATCACCTCCAGACACAGTTCCTGATTCTGAACCAATCAGAGCTCAGAGTCAGAGACGCCACCCAATAAAACTATAAACCTGCCTGATACACAGATGCACTCTGTGACCTGAGATAACACTTCACTGACCTGCTCACAGACACACACCTGGTCCTCACACACCTCAGGACGACAAACAAACAAACAAACAGTCTGTGGACGTCTATACGATGACATTATATATTTTATATTTTATATGTTGTGGTTGTTTTATCTCCTGAAAAATAAACATTAACCATCAACCACCATCGACGCCTGAAACTCAGTGAGTAAACAGCTGTTCATGCTAACGTTAGCTAACGTTAGCTAACTTGATATGTAGCAGCTTTAACATCAGGGGTTATCAGGGGTCGATTTAAACGATCTAAACTCCTTTCATGTGCTTTTATTGAGAGGAATGTTGCAGCTTTTATTTTGAAAGGTCCTGTAAAGCAGTTTGAGTTCAGATTTCATTTCCTTCCGTTAGTCACATTCCTCCGTCGCTCGTTAATCCGTCCAGTCGCCACAACGACAACCACCGTTACCACGACGACTAGACTGAGTTTAATTAAAAGGTTATTAAGGATCATTGAACCCACGCAGCGTCGGTTGGATGTTTGATCAGCTTCATCAGGCTCTGATTCAGATCAATAATCAAACTAATAAACTTCAGTTGTTTTATGGAAACATGAGTTTTATCTCGTTGAGGAGGCGACGGAGGAAACGGTTCATCCTCTGAGGACCAAGTTTCTCTCTGAAGTCCTGCAGACACATGAACTTCTACTGTGAATTAGTTTTACTGTTACATTGACCTTTGACCTTTGACCTCCTGATTGACAGACTGAAACATTAGAGATTAAACAGTTTCACCGTTTCCTGTGTTGGACAGACAAACTGACCAATCAGCTTCAGGGGCGGAGCTTCAGATCACCTAGAGACACCTCACTAAGCTGCTAGCATACGCATGTGTTTACACTCAGCAGCTAGCTTAGCATAGAGGTGCTAGTTAGCAACTGATGTGCTAAAGTTCAGGGGTTGGGTCAGTCCACCTGAAACTTTATTTACACCTAGTCAGACCTGATCAGACCTGATCAGACCTGCATGTGTCTGTGTGTGTTACCTGTAGTTCACACCAGGCCACCTCCACCGTGGTCTCCGTGTCCAGACCTTTGTAAACCGTCTTGAAGGATCCTCGTCCGATCTCGATGTTGAACTTGAGGAATCGTCCGTCGGGAGACGAGGCCACCGCCTGCGTCTCCTCTTCGTCCCGCTCCTCCTCCTCCCTCTGTTGCCACGGTAACCCCTCCCGGTTAGAGTCCGACAGTGCCGCCCCCGTCTCCTCCCCCGAGTCCGAGCTGACCTCCTGATTCACAGAGGGGCTCACCACGGCCTCTGATTGGTCATCTTTTGAGGTCGTCGTGGTAACGAGAGGAAGAGGAAGGGCGGACTCTTCCTCCTCCTCCTCCTCCTCAGGTTTCTTGTTGTGGTCGTCAGCGGTCCAGGGCAGCATCCTCAGACCCTTCTCCTCCTCACCTGGTCGTGGGCGAGGCTCATGTGTCAGGAGCCTGAAACATGAACAGAGGTCAAACTCTAAATGATCATTATTGAATCAGGTCTTCTGACAGAGGTGAGACCACGTCCCACTTCTGATCAGGGTTTTAACCTGGTTTGTGTCCAAATCAACTTCATTTCATTATTAATCATCAAAGTATTAGATTTAACTTTGTCTCAATATTTTATTTAATTAACAGTTTTTAATTTAAGTGATTATTTATTATAATATATATTATTATTTATAATATTATTATTATTTATGTTTGACCACATGATTTTTGATTTTCTTTAAAAATTCATATTAAGATTATTATAATTATTCATGTGAATATTATTATATACTTTTGAAGGCGTTTTTACTTCAGGTTGTTTTATTCTAATGAAACTAAACGTGTTGTTCTGCAGCTGCACTAACACACGTTTATTACATTATATTACATTATGTTGTGTTCAGGTTCACTCACTGTGTGCAGTTGTAGTTGTTGTGGGTGAGTTGATGAGGCGGAAAAACTGGAACCAGTAAAACCACAGAAACCAGAGCTCCAGCAGCAGCAGGATCTTTAAAGTCCAGCTCCGAACAGGATCCGCCTCAGTCCGCCTCAGCCTGACGACACTGAACAAACCCTCCTGCTGCTTCTTCTTCTTCTTCGCTCCGAGAATAAACAAGTCATTTTTTTAAACCCGGGTCAGACTGAGACACAGCACGAGCTCTATCAGCGCTGAGCAGACTGCACGAGCTGCGACAAGCCCCGCCCACCGGACACCTGTCACCTGCCTGATAGACTCTCACTGTGTGTCAGCTGATCTCAGGTCTGTTTGACTCCGACATGTTGTCATGTGACGGTGAGTCCAGCAGAGGGCGCTGTCTCCGCTCTGATCACTGATCATTTATATTCTCACTTCTTCTTCTTTTTATTTTAAAAATCACATTTTACTGTAAATAAAAGTCAATTAACTGAACATGAACCACGGGTTCACTATAAATGTCAAATTATGAATTAAATTAAATTAAATTTCTCAAACATATTTAACCTTTGCAGCACAGAACTAAAATTCTCCAGGCATCATTTAACCCTCACATTTATTTGTTTGTTTGAGTGTTTGTTTGTGTGTGTGTGTGTGTGTGTGTGTGTGTGTGTGTCAGTCGTTGTGTGAGGATCAGATCGGTCAGTTCGTCCTTCAGTCTGACAGCTGCTGCCGCTTCTCTGATAAACAGCATCAACACGTGAGTACGAAACATCTTCTCTTCTGTCGTTTCCTGCTTGTCTTTAATGTTCACTAATATCATTTATGATCAATCAACCAATCAATCAATATCTGAGATCAGCCAGAATAAGATCAACTGTTATCATAGATAAATATAAAATAAAGAATAAACTGTGTTAAATCATATTTCATATAGAGATTTAAAAGTATGAATAATAATAACAGTGATAAAACACTGAGTGTTTCTCAGTGAGCAGAGTGACCTGGTCCTGTTTATACTCTGATATGTTTCACTGTCACTTTATTTTTTCTGTCAGATCAGATTTAATTTATTAAAACACTTCACATCAGCAGAAATGAACTAAATGAAGCTGCTGACTGCTGATAAAGAATCAAACTCTTCTCTCAGTTTAACGCTGTGATTTTCTGTTCAGTCATTTCAGCAGCTTCAAAGGAGATTTTCTTCTTCTCTTTTCTTTTCTCCTCCACCTGTTGTTTCTAATCTCAGAGGATTAATCTGTCGTTTATTCTCTTTGTTAATCCGTCTTCATCTCTTTGTTCTCTCGTCTTATCCGTCTCTTCTCAAATCTTCTGTCTGACTCTGTTTTCATCTTTACAGGAGATACATTTCTAATGATTTTATTCATTTTAAGAAATGATTTAATAATGACGCAGCTCAGCACTTTGTCTCAGAGCTGAAACAGAAAAATATTTCCTGCAGCTTCAGCTGAAAAACTGATCAGTTCATCTTAGAATAATTAAAACAATAGAAACCGTCCTCATGGCGTCTCCCAGGATAAAATAAGACCAAGAACTTTATTCAGTCTCCTCTCCTCCTCTCCTCCTCTCCTCCTCCTCCTCCTCTCCTCCTCCTCTCTTCCTCCTCTCTCCTCCTCTCCTCCTACTCTCTCCTCTCTTCCTCCTCTCCTCTCTCCTCTCTCCTCCTCTCCTCCTCCTCCTCTCTTCCTCCTCTCTCCTCTCCTCCCTCTCCTCTCCCTCTCCTCTCCTCCTCTCTCTCCTCTCCTCCTCCTCTCCTCCTCTCCTCCTCCTCCTCCTCTCCTCCTCCTCTCTTCCTCCTCTCTCCTCTCTCCTCCTCTCCTCCTCCTCTCCTCTTCTTCCTCTCCTCCTCTCCTCCTCCTCTCCTCCTCCTCTCCTCTTCTTCCTCCTCCTCCTCCTCCTCTCTCTCTCCTCTCCTCCTCTCTCTCCTCCTCCTCCTCCTCCTCCCTCTCCCTCCTCCTCTCTTCCTCCTCTCTCCTCTCCTCCTCCTCTCTCCTCTTCTTCCTCTCCTCTCTCCTCCTCCTCCTCTCCTCTTCTTCCTCCTCCTCTCCTCCTCCTCTCCTCCTCCCTCCTCTCCTCCTCTCTTCTCCTCCTCCTCTCCTCTTCCTCTCCTCCTCTCCTCTTCCTCCTCTCCTCCTCCTCTCTTCCTCTCCTCCTCTCTTCCTCTCCTCCTCCTCTCCTCTTCCTCTCCTCCTCTCCTCCTCCTCTGCTCCTCCTCCTCCTCCTCTCCATCACTCTCTGACCACGTGTAAAGTGTGTTATTGATTATGTATCAGGTCTGTGTTGATGTCAGTCAGTTACAGACCAGCAGAGGTCGCTGTCATCAACACTGAAACTCCTCTGTCTTCTCTCAGACTTTAATCATTGTTTCACCCCTGACCTCTGACCTCTGACCCCTGAGGTCATGTTGGAGAATCTGCATGATCTCTTCCATCAAACCAAGGACGTTCTCATCATGTCTCTCACTGTGACTCCACCTCCACCCTCTTCTTCTGTGGTGGACCTTTCCCCTCACAGGATGCTCCTTCTCCTCCTCCTCCTCCTCGTCCTCCCGCCGCCCAACCTCGTGATGACATCATCACCGCTTACCGTCGCTCTCTGGCGCCGCGGCAACAGATTCTCCGCCAACAACATATGTCAACGTTTGGAGACGCCAGATGGAGGACTGACGGTCCGCTGCAGTGGACTGAGACTGACACAGGTCTGTCTGTGGTGTTCATGATGCTATGGGGACACGTACATGTATGTGTCCTACAGGGACCAGGTTTATTTATACATTGTGAGGACTCATCTGAAAACTAAAAACCCAGTCACCACAGTTTGTTTATTTTCCCGTCTGTTTTGTGTTCTTGCTTTTCAGAAATCCTTGGAGAGGTCCAGGATGTGTTTAGCCTAGCTTAGCAGAAAGACCACAAGCAAGGGGAAACTGCTAGCATAGCTTCAATACAAAACAATATATGGTATATGAGTTTATCAGTAATAAGAAGCAGGTAACAAATATAACTGGGTAAAATTAGCTGACTGATTAGGTACAAGTATTGTATTATATTTTGATTTGTTACTTTCACATCACTGAATTCAGTTGCTAATGAGCTAATATTTGTTAGCTTCAAAGCTAATGTGACTTAGCTGACATGTTAGCTTGTGAACCGTCTTCCTCAGTCGTCTTTCTGCCGACAAGAGGATTTTCCAAAATGTGGAAATGTTCCTTTAATAAAACCTTTAATTGGTTGTGAGTTGTTAAGCTGAGGCGTCGGTTTATCAACATTAGCTCTATAGCTAACGAATGTTAGCTTATAAACAACCAGTGTTTGGGTCAGATTAAAGATATAATTAGTCAGTTTTGGACACGATGAATGAGCTAAAACTGACATTAACCTACTGACTGATGTCGGTGTTACCTGACAGCACCTGACAGGTGTTTGATAACTGTGGCTGAAACAGTTTCCTGATGTCCTCCTGAAACACCTGTCTATGGTAAAGTTTCCCTCTCTAACCTGCTCAGGTGTGTTGTGTCCCCAGGTACCTGTTGGCCTCTCTAATCTCACCATTCGTCTGTTTCTGGATAAAAACCTGCTCAGCTCTCTGCCGGCTGATTCGTTCTTTGACCTGTTGCTGCTCGATGAGCTCGACCTGTCACACAACCAGGTACTGAAACACCTGGTTTCTACTCGGACAGGTAACTGTGGTTCATTCAGGTTTCAGCTTCAGTTTCCTGTTTCCTCTCAGCTCTCCTCTCTTGAAGCCGGTTGTTTCCGGGGTTTGGAGTCCTCTCTTCGCTTCCTGGACCTCTCATCCAATCGACTGTCTACGCTGGACCCGGCGGCGCTCGGCGGGCTGCGAGCTGCCGCCAACCTGACGCACAACCCCTGGCACTGTGACTGTAGGATGCAGGTGAGTTTAAAAGCTCTTATTGAACATTGATCATGAACATTGATCATCATCAGGAGTGAAGGTGTAAAAATCTTTTAACCACAGAAGAAGCTGTTTCTCTGATGTTTCACTGTGTCTCTCATTTGTGTTCAGCTGTCGATGCCTCAGTTGGATCTGGATCCATCATCTCTGAACGAGGTCATCTGTCAAACCTCTGACCTCCCAAACCTCGGTACATTTACACTCATCAGCCAATCAGAGCAGAGGACAACGTCAAGTCAAATGACCATTAAATGTGATAGAGTCCCACAGTGATTATGTGTTTCTGTAGTCCAGCCCTGAAGGTAGCATCAGCCTGGTTCCCTCCCTGAAGCCTAAATACAATCTCATCAAATAAAAGCTAATGTTAGGTTATAACATGCTAACATGCTAACTTACTTCCTGGTTTTAGGATCAGTCCTGCAGCTCTCTGTGATGTAAGGTAATTTAATTGTAAATCTTTATGTGAAGTCCAGGTGAAGCGGTGTTGCGTTCACAGACTGTTGTGACAGTGAGTGTTTCCTGTTCCAGGAGCTGTTGGGATGCCGCTGGTCTTACTGGTGGAGGACTGGGATCTGTGTCTGTCTGTGAGGAGAACCACCGACGTGGTGATGCTGGTCACCATGTTCCTCTGGTTCTCCATGGTCATCTCCTACCTGGTCTGCTACGTCCGACAGAACCAGGAGGACGCCCGCCGCCACATGGAGTACCTGAAGTCCCTGCAGAGCCACCAGGTGTAGAGGACGGAGCGCCACCTGGAGGAGACCAGGAGGAGGTCATGGTCTTTATATTTGGTGAAATGGTCCACCTGGTCTCCTGGAGAGGTTGGAAATCATCAGTCATTCATATCTCTTCAAGGACCCTTGGAAACCTCTCAAGGACCCTTAAAACCTCCTTAAGAACTCCTAGAACCTCCTTAAGGACCTCCAGACCTACCTCAGAGAAATCCATCTTAAGGATGAATTGATCATCGTCAAGATCCATAAAACCAATCAAAGGACACCTGGAACCTTCTCAAGGACCCTTGGAAGATTGTGGATCCTCTTTAAGGCTCATAGAACCTCATTGGAGTTCCTCAGACTTTTAAAGCACCTTTAAACCCCCTCAAGGCCTGGAGAGATTATTAGAGCTTTCTAAAGACACCTGGAACTCCTGAAGGACCCCTTAGACCTTTCCCAGGACTCCTCCACAGTTAGTTTCACTCCTTCACCGTACGACGCCATGTTTGTTTCAGTAAAGCTGTTACCGTGGTAACCCGCTCAGCTGTGTTTCTGTCCTGTTACATCACGTGACTTTATGTGATGAAATAAACCTGTTGTTAAACCGAGGCTCCTCTCAGGTGTTTGTTGATGTGGTTTTAACTGATGTGAAACAGGTTCATCAGACTGAGGCTGCAGGATCACAGAGATCACAGAGTCACACTCACCTGTATCAGACAGGTAAACACTGTGTGAGCAGCTGCTGGAAAGAAAACCTCCACAGAGTCTCAGTGAAGGAGACTCATTGAATCATTGAAGGTTTTTGACTCATGATGTTTTGTTTTTCTTCAGTGGAAATAAAACCAGGAAGCACAGGTGTGCTCACCTGGATCACAGTGTTTCCACACAGCAACATGTATTATTATTATCATTATTATTATTAGTTGTTGTTGAGATGTTGTATGTGACAAACCTGAAATAAGCTGAAGTCAGTTTTATAGTGTAGTTAAGTATTATTCTAGTTACAGTCTGAACACACGGTAAAACATGACTTTATCAGTCCAGTGCATTACATTATATAACGTTACATTACATTAAATTACATTAAATTACATGGAAGCAGCAGAAAAAACCGTTTGTCTTGTAAAATAATCGATCTATCTGTGATCGATTATCTGCGCCTGCTCCGCTCTCTGTCGTCATCTCATACTGCCTGTAATGTCCCATAAGCCACCGCGCTCCAACAGTTGCCAGTCATTGTGACGTTATCCTGAGGTGCAGAGTGACTGTGCAGGTAAAGACCCGGTCCAGACCCGGTCCAGACCCGGTTCAGTTCTCCGTGTTGTAGCGCTCGGAGCTCGGTGTGTGTCCTGACTTTCTGCCGTTTGTCTTCCAGACGCCATGAAAGAGACAGCGGCCAAGCGGCGGGACAAAGCGGGAGGCCGGGACCGGGACTCCAAAGCCGAGAAGCCGAAGGACCCGGGCCCGGAGCCGCAGGACGTGGATATGCCGGAGGAGGAGGCGACCAACGCGGCCAAACAGCCCAAAGAGCAGGACAGCCTGACCCTGGAGGGTGAGACCGAGAGTTCAGAACCCAGCGGAGCTAAAAGCAGCGAGGAGTCCGGGGCAGGAGCCGGGCTACAGCCGGAGAGCGCGTTCACTCCGCGGGGTTAGCCTGTTAGCACGGGCGGCTAACACACAGCGGAGGAGCTAACCGACAAAAAACCGTTAATTTAGAGATTAGAGCCGGGTTTTAAGGAGGTTTAACGGAGACCGGTTCTCATCCGTTTCTCTGTCGTTTCACCAGTTACAGTTAATAAACAACAAACGTTAATAACAACAGTAAACAACGCAGACCACATCAGACCAGGTCCAGCTCTAAACCACACAACCGTAAACTCGTCAAACCTGGACCAGAAAAACCCGGAGCCAGGAATCTGTCAAGAAACTGAAAATAGTTAATGTGATTTATGTTAGTGATTTATCTCCATACAGACCACATCAGACCTCATCAGACCACATCAGACCAGGTCCAGCTCTAAACCACTTCACTCAGACCTGGTCCAGATAAATAAGTGGGTCTCATTTAGTCCAGAACCCAGATTCTCTCAGTTTAGAGGAGGATCAATAGTGTTTATTGATTTGTGATTGAAGCTGTGATCGACGAATCAGAACACAGACTGAGGTCATGTGACTCCTGTTAGACCGAGAACCAGGAAACAAACTGAAGCTAAAATCTGTCAAATTATCAATGGACTTCTGAATGAGACTGAGTCTGCTGTTTCACCTCCTCTTCACCTCTAATCTTCATCTCCTCCCCCTCCTCTCCTTCTCCCCCTCCTCTCCTCCTCCTCCTCCTCCTCCTCTCAGACATTAAGGAGCATGTGAAGCAGATAGAGAAGGCCGTGTCGGGGAAGGAGCCCCGGTTCGTGCTCCGTGCTCTCCGGGCGTTACCGTCCACCAGCCGCCGTCTGAACGCCAACGTGCTGCATAAAGCCGTCAGCGGCTTCTTCACCAACAACACCTTCACCAGAGACTTCCTGCTCAGCTTCCTGGAGGAGGTGATCACTGATTGGTTTCTGTATTGATTAACCTGCAGAGGTCTGTGAATGAAATCGTTAACGTTAAAGCTTCTGAGCAGAACAGAAGCTCATTTAGATTTTATTCAATTTAACTCAGAAATGAACTGGAACTGAGGATCTGTGCTGCATGTTTAATAACTGACTATAGATCGATCGATCGATCTGATAGGTTAATCAGTGATGGAAGTAATGATGAGAAACTGTCTGATCACCTGGGCTGTTACAGCACCTGATCAGATCATCAGTATTGATCCGTATTGATCGCTGTCGTCTCTCTCTCTCAGCCGATGGAGATGGCCGAGGGAGACGTCCAGTTCCGACCCAGGACCGGTAAAGCGGCGTCGGCTCCTCTGCTGCCGGAGGTGGAAGCGTACCTGCAGCTGCTGCTGGTGGTTCACCTGACCAACAACAAGAGATATACCGAGGTGTGTGTGACAGTCGGGGAGCTGTGATTGGTGGAGGTGCGACCTGCCGCTGTGACCTCATCACTGTTTGTTTTCTGGTGTTTCAGGCTCAGAAAGTGTCGGACGACCTGCTGCAGAAGATCGGCTCCAAGAACCGCAGAGCTCTGGACCTGGTGGCTGCAAAGTGTTATTATTACCACGCCAGAGTGTACGAGTTCCTCAACCAGTTCGACACCATCCGCAGGTACACGCACCTGCACACGCACCTGCACACAGACCGTCAACCTCCTCCTCCGTCGTGTGTGTAACCCTCCCTCTTACCCTCTCAGTTTCCTCCACACTCGGCTGCGTACGGCGACGCTGCGTCACGACGCCGACGGTCAGGCCGTCCTCCTCAACCTGCTGCTCAGGAACTACCTGCACTTCAACCTGTACGACCAGGCCGAGAAACTCGTCTCCAAGTCTGTGTTCCCCGAGCTCGCCAACAACAACGAGTGGGCCAGATACCTCTACTACACAGGTGAGACTGACACCTGCTCTGTTTATGTCTTCTCTAAGGTTAGAGGCTTCAGCCGTGATTCCTAACATGGAGCTCGTTTTTAACTTGATTATTGTTATTTACGTGTTCAGTATTTGAAGTTATGACCTGTGTTTACCTGTGTGTCATGTGACCTGGTGCAGGTCGTATTAAGGCGATCCAGTTGGAGTACTCTGAGGCTCGCAGAACTCTGACCAACGCTCTGAGGAAAGCTCCACAGCACACAGCTGTGGGATTCAAACAGACGGTACACACTGTACACACAGGACGATTAACGTACATCGTTTAACTGTTAGAGGAGCATAGACATGAACTGTGTGTGTGTGTGTGTGTGTGGTGCGTTCAGGTCCATAAGCTGCTGATCGTGGTGGAGCTGTTGTTGGGAGAGATTCCTGACAGACTGCAGTTCAGACAGCCGTCACTCAAGAGGTCACTGATGCCCTACTTCCTGCTCACACAGGGTCAGCACACACACACACACGCCTCACAGCAGTAACCTTTGACCCCCTGAACTGAACCTAAATCTGAGTTCTCACAAGTTTTCAGAATAATTATGAATTTAAAACATTTCTTATTGTAAGTTCTGTGTTTTCTTTCATCTGCTGATGTCACCTGTGTGTATGTGTGTGTGTGTCCTGATGTCACCTGTGTGTATGTGCAGCGGTGAGGACAGGTAACCTGGCCAAGTTTAACCAGGTGTTGGAGCAGTTTGGGGAGAAGTTTCAGACCGACGGGACGTACACGCTCATCATCCGCCTGAGACACAACGTCATCAAGACCGGTCAGCCAATCACAGCCCACATCTCCTCTGACATCACACGTCACCGTATGTGTGTGTGTTAGCAGCTTCAGAGTTTCATACTAACACCTGTGTGTGTGTGTGTGTGCAGGTGTTCGTATGATCAGCCTGTCGTACTCTCGTATCTCTCTGGCCGACATCGCTCAGAAGCTGCAGCTCGACAGCCCAGAGGACGCTGAGTTCATCGTCGCCAAGGTAACCAGGAAACTGATCATCTTCACCTTTAAAGAGTGTGTTTGGTCATGTGACCTCCTGTGGACTAAAGCAGCTGGAACCTGGTGTAGCTCAGAGTGTGACCAGCAGGTGGCAGCAACTTCTTCCCTCCTGTGGTTAGATGTGAAGAGTTGGTCCTCTGTACGGTGGCCCTGTGAGGACGTTAGACACTGATGACCTTCAGTTAAAGATCAATATTTGTCGTAGCTGTTGGACAGAGACAGGAGGTGATGAGGAAACACTCAGTTTATTTAAGGTTGTTGTGATGAAACCTGCTGTTTTTAACCCTGAATTAGAACAAAGGTCAAATCGTTTATTACTCAGAACAAACAAACACTGAACTGAACCGAGTCATAAAACACGATCTGGTCTGCAAACACGTTTAACAACCTGAACATCAAATATCTGTAACATCACAGACGTCTGAAAGTCAGAACTAATTAACAGAGGCTAATTAGCTAACACTTAGTTAACGTCACCAGGTTCTCATGGTGAGCAGAAGCTAACAGCTAGCTGCACCATCACATCCACACAGTCAGGGCTGTAGCACAGGTGTGTGTTGTGTTGTTCTGATGACACCTGTGTGTCATTGTCCAGGCGATCCGTGACGGAGTGATCGAGGCAAGCATCAACCACGAGAAAGGCTTCGTCCAATCAAAAGAGACCATGGACATCTACGGCACCAGAGAGCCTCAGCTGGCTTTTCACCAGAGGATCTCCTTCTGCCTGGACATCCACAACATGTCTGTCAAGGTAACACGCCTGTACGCACACCTGCACATCATGTGACATATTTGTCAGCTGTTGAAGGTTAAACTGAAACCGCCTCCACCTGTCTCCATCTGCAGGCCATGAGGTTTCCTCCCAAAGCGTACAACAAAGACCTGGAGTCAGCAGAGGTAACACTCACCTGTTCACACACTCACCTGTTCACCTGGCTGTTACCTGAATGTGTCACCTGTGTAAAACTGATTATCTCTGCGTGTGTGTCCGTGGTGCGTTCAGGAGCGCCGGGAGCGTGAGCAGCAGGATCTGGAGTTCGCCAAAGAAATGGCTGAAGACGACGACGACAGCTTCCCGTGATCGTCTGTGGGGACTTCCTGTGCAGACAGGAAGTAGCTGTGTGTGTGTGTGTGTGTGTGTGTCGGCACGCTGATGTTAGTGCATCACTTATTACCCACAATCCCCCTCTCCTCCTCTTCTTTTTTCCTCTGGTGTGTATTCTGCTGTAGCCTCTGAACTTTAAACTCCAGCTGTTTTTTTTCTCCCTGAGATGAATAAAATTCACTCTTTGTTTACACACGTTTAGTTTTTGTGGATTTCTGGGTGTCGGTGACGTTTCCAGCTGTTAAACATCACGAATAATTAAACATTAAACGTCTTATTAAAGCAGCAGCGTGGAGGATTTACTGACATCTAGTGGTGAGAACTCAGACTGCAGCCGACTGAACACCTGTACCCTGAACCCTCCCTCTCTGAGCGTCAGAGAGTCTACGGTGGCCCTCAGGGGACAAAATGGAGTCAACTTCCACATCAACTACTCTGTCAGGAAAACTAAAAGTTTTCTTTTATTGAGCTGGTTTATGTTTTATTAAGTGAACAATAAGACATGAACAGCTCCTGTACAGAGCCACAGTTCAGTTTGTCTGGGCTCCTGTAGAAACATGGTGGACTCTGGAGGAGGAGCTGCTCCCTGTGTAGATATAAACTGTTGATTCTGAGAGAACGATGATCAGTTTGAGCTGATTACACTCTGATAAAAACATGTTGTAGATTAGATTTCCTGTAAATGTTCCACACTGGAGGGAACAGTAAAAACCAGGACATGAGGAGGAAGCAGCTGTCTGCAGAGCTCAGAGTCAGGATCATGTCCTCAGAGATCCTGTGTTCAGACTTTTACATGAAGCAGATTTTACTGGAGCAGAGGCAGGTTCAACAGATCCAGGATATCTTCTCGTTCTCTGGCTTCAGTAAACCTAACAACCACTAACAGACTGAGCGTCAGACGCTGGTCATCACCTCATCAACACTGACACCTGCAGGTTCGTTCAGTTACTGCAACGTCCTGAAATGACGTTTCACAGGTGAAATGTTCGTTTAGAATCAGAAATTTTCATCAGTGTGTGGATCAAATCATCTTAGGTGAGTTCAGCATCAGTTACCATGGTGATTTACCTAAATCCTGAAAACCCAGAGTTACACCTGAACTCACCTCCATGACCTAAGGTCCTGGTTCACGGTCCAGGACTCAGGTTTTGACTTGTTCGTCGCTGAGTCCTGGTGCAACAGCTTCCATCATCTGGACCTGCAGAAACCTTCAGCCAGGACTGACACGAGGCGTTCAGTGTCTGTGTGTTTAGTGACGAAGCAGAAAACAGCTGGTTTCTGACGTTGAGCGTTTGATTTCACGTCTCTGATCATCTTCACAGGAAATGAAAATCAAATCCAGTTTTATCCTGAAAAATGAGCTGAACTCTGAACTGAAGTGTTAAATCAGCGTCTCTGACTTCATGTAAACAGACAGTCGCCTCAGGCAGCTGAGGTTTCTTCCTCTGAATTAAACTGTTTATAGTTTTGATCAAACCTGGAACAGTTCTTTGTTTTTTTTTCCCAGCAGCCTCTGAGCTCTGAGCTCTGGCAGCTGGAAACATTTCATAACCTCTGAGTCAGCAGAGAGCGGCAGCAGCCTCAGGCCGTCACAGTTTATTCAGAGCAGCCTCCCAAACACCAGGAAACCACTGTGATACCAGGAGGAGGAAGTGATTTTCAAATTAAAAGAGGGTTACTCAGTCTGTGGATGAATGTGACACATTCAGTTCCAGCTGATGATCTGTCTTCATCTTTGACTGAAAACCAGAAAACAACATGATGTCCTGTAACTAACCCTCTTTAAATAAAAATTCCAGAAAAGGTTTAAATAACATTAATGTGAATCTGCAGCGGTGAAGCTAACTCGCTACCAAACATCTGGAGTTCTCAAACAGCTCTTTACAAGTTCACAGATGTTTAGGAAGATAAATAAATCATATAAATGTTACTGGATAAATATAGTGTTGTTGTAAACTGGTGGTTTATTTGTTAGCTGGACCTGCTCAGTAAGCTAGCTGCTATGCTAACAGGCTAATCTGTGGTCAGCTAAGTAGTTAGCTCGCTAGTTAGCAAGAGTTCAACTAAATTACAAATAGTTTAAAATGAATAATGTCGACTTTAAAAAGTAATCCCTGTAGGTAATCTGTTGATTTTAAAAATGTAACTGTAATCTGATTACCAGGTATTTAAACTGTAACTGTAACTAAAAACAGTTACTCATATGTTGTCTGTTAAAAATGTTGATGTTTAATGTCACAGAGAAACTTAAAATAAAAACAGGACAGTTTATCTGAGTCCAAACAGCTCACAGCTCACCTGTCTGAACACCTCACCTGTTCACCACCTCACCCGTTCACCACCTCACCTGTCC
Organism: Lates japonicus; assembly: GCA_033238685.1. Classification (NCBI taxonomy): domain Eukaryota; kingdom Metazoa; phylum Chordata; class Actinopteri; family Centropomidae; genus Lates; species Lates japonicus. Next base: position 109,649 of record BRZM01001243.1, on the reverse strand, counting down.
ACCTCATCACCTGTTCACCTGTCCACCTCATCACGTCACCTGTTCACCTGTCACTTACCTTTCAACATTCATCATCTTTTTCCAGCTATTCGTTCACTGAGGAAGACTCTGGGATTTGGCTGAAAGCTCAGGAAGTCTGGTGAGTATCTGAGTTCAGAGGGTTTTTATCAGTAAAGTAAATGAAGTGAATCCTCTCTGTACGAGTAACTTATTCCAGTGAAGTACGTCACTGAGTAAATGTACTTAGTTACTCTGCAGCTCTGGTGTTTAGGTTTTTGATTACAGCCTTTAACCTTCAGCTGTTCTCTGACAAGTAACTGAGTACTTTTACTCCAGTGAAATACTTGAGTATTTTCATATGATGTGTGTTAGTATTTTTACTCGACTACAGTTACACAACAACTGACGACACAGACGACTGAGAACGACGACAGCGTGTCTGTAATAATAATGATGATGGTGTGTGTTTGTGTGTGTGTGTGAGACGAGCTGCTGAGTCTTATTATGTGAATCAGGAAACAGGAAACAGTTTGTCCTCATTGTGAAACTCATCGAATCTCAAACGTCTTCCAACACGTTTCACTCGACTTTTCATCAGATGATAATTAATGTTTGAACCAGTTTGATAAATTAATCCTTTAATTAAAGTTCTGGCTGCAGACTGTCACTGCAGGCAGAGGTGGAGGAGGATAAAGATACCCTGAACTACACACTGTTATCAGATCAACACAGACTCAGGACCTGTGGGGGGGGTCCTGTGGTTGGGGGGTGGGGGGCTTCCATGGATCTGGTTTGTCCCGGATCTTCCCACAGATACTGGATCAGATCAGGATCTGTGGCGCCTGGAGTCCAGGTCAACACCTTGGACTCTTTGTTCCTCCAGACATTTCTGATCGGCTCTGTGGTGTACTGGGTTTGTTCTGACCCAGCTCTCTCTGTTTCTAACGTTCTGACTCTGATCTGAGACCAGATGAAGGATTTTAGTCGTCAGACGTCTGGATCTTCAGGCAGCAGAGAAACAAGCTGAAGAAACAGCTGCTGTCCACGTCCTGATCCTCAGAGAAACATCAGTTTATAACCTGAACCTGTTTGATTCAGTTTGTTCAGACCTCTGAGATGATTCATGGGAGAACAGAAGAGAAAACTATGTTGTGCTGCTCAGATTTATTTCCTATAACAAACGTCTGGTTTCATTAAAAACAAACTGGAGCTCAGAAACAAGAGTTAGTGACTTACTATTAGTTACTGAGAGTTACTGTTAGTTACTGAGAGTTACTGTGAGTTACTGAGAGTTACTGTGACTTACTATTAGTTACTGAGAGTTACTGTGAGTTACTGAGAGTTCCTGAGAGTTACTGAGAGTTCCTGAGAGTTACTGTTAGTTACTGAGAGTTACTGTGAGTTACTGAGAGTTACTGTTAGTTACTGAGAGTTACTGAGAGTTCCTGAGAGTTACTGTTAGTTACTGAGAGTTACTGAGAGTTACTGTGAGTTACTGAGAGTTACTGAGAGTTACTGTGAGTTACTGAGAGTTACTGAGAGTTACTGTTAGTTACTGAGAGTTACTGAGAGTTACTGTTAGTTACTGGTTACTGAGAGTTACTGAGAGTTACTGAGAGTTATTGTGAGTTACTGAGGTTGCAGGAGTTTACTGTTCAGATTTACTGAGGAGTTACTGTTGGTTACTGTGAGTTGCTGAGGTTACTGAGGAGTTACTGTTGGTTACTGAGAGTTACTGAGGTTCCCTGAGGAGTTACTGAGAGTTGTGTGAGTTACTGAGGTTATTGTGAGTTACTGAGGTTACAGGAACACTGTGGGTTACTGAGGTTGCAGTTACTGAGGTTACTGAGAGTTACTGTTAGTTACTGAGGTTACTGAGAGTTACTGTTAGTTAGTTACTGAGGTTACTGTGAGGTTACTGAGGTTACTTATTGGTTACTGTTGGTTACTGAGGATTACTGTGAGTTACTGGGAGTTACTGTTGGTTCTGTTAGTTACTGAGAGTTACTGAGTTACTGAGAGTTACTGTTAGTTACTGGGGATTACTGTGGTTACTGGGGATTGCTATTGGTTACTGGGGTTACTGAGAGAGTTACTGGTGGTTACTGAGGTTACTGTTGGTTACAAGGAGTTACTATGAGTTACTGAGGATTGCAGGTTACTGAGGTTGACCTTGAGTTACTGGAGTTACTGAGGTTACTGAGGTTACTGAGATTTACTGGGAGTTACTGTTGGTTACTAGGGTTACTGTTAGTTACTGAGGTTACTGGGAGTTGCTACAGTATTGGTTACTGAGGTTACTGTGGTTACTGTGAGGATTACTGAGAGTTACTGTGAGTTACTGAGAGTTTTTTTGTTAGTTACTGAGAGTTGCTGTTGGTTACTGTGAGTTGCTGAGGAGTTGCAGGTGCATTGGTTACTGTGAGGTTACAGAGTTACTGTTGGTTACGAGGAGTTGCTGAGGTTATATTGGTTACTGAGAGTTACTGTTAGTTGCAGGAGTTACTGAGGTTACTGTTAGTTACTGAGGTTACTGTGAGTTACTGAGGTTACTGTTAGTTACTGCAGGAGTTACTGTGAGTTACTGTGTGGTTACTGAGGAGTTGCACAGAGTTACTGTGAATTGCTGAGAGTTACTGTTGGTTGCTGAGGTGCACAGCAGGTTACTGGGGTTACTAGGGAGTTATTGTGAGTTACACGAGGTTACTGAGAGTTACTGTTGGTTACTGAGGTTACCAGGAGTTACTGTTAGTTACTGAGAGTTACTGAGTTACTGGAGTTACTGTGAGTTACTGAGAGTTATTGTGAGTTACTGAGAGTTACTGAGAGTTACTGTTAGTTACTGAGAGTCACTGAGAGTTACTGTTACTGTGAGTTACTGAGAGTTATTGTGAGTTACTGAGAGTTATTGTGAGTTACTGAGAGTTACTGTTAGTTACTGAGGAGTTACTGAGTTACTGGAGTTATTGTGAGTTATGTTATTGGCAGGTTACAGGAGTTACTGAGGTTACTGTGGTTACTGAGAGTTACTGTTAGTTACTGAGAGTTACTGTTAGTTGAGGTTACTGGGAGTTACTGTTAGTTACTGTTAGTTATGAGTTACTGTTGGTTACTGAGGAGTTACTGAGGAGTTACTGTTGGTTACTGAGGTTACTGGGAGTTACTGAGGAGTTATTGTGAGTTGCACAGGTTACTACAGGAGTTACTGTTAGTTACTGTGAGTTACTGAAATTACTGAGAGTTACTGTGAGTTACTGAGAGTTACTGTTACTGTGAGTTACTGAGGTTACTGAGGTTGTGGGTTACTGGGAGTTGTGAGTTGCTGAGGTTACTGAGAGTTCACTGTTGGTTACTAGGGAGTTACTGAGGTTACTGTGGTTACTGTGGTACTGAGGAGTTGTTGTGGGTTACTGGGTTGCCAGTTACTGTGAGTTACTGAGGTTAGGAGTTACTGTTACTGTGAGTTACTAGGGATTACTGTGGTTACTGAGGTTACTGAGGTTACTGTTGGTTACTGTGAGTTACTGAGGTTACTGAGAGTTACTGTTACTGTGAGTTACTGGAGTTACTGAGGAGTTGACAGCAGGTTACTGAGTTATTGCGATTACTGAGGTTACTGAGGAGTTACTGTTGGTTACTGAGGTTACTGAGGTTACTGTTGGTTACTGAGGAGTTACTGTTAGTTACTGAGGTTACTGAGGAGTTACTGTGAGTTGAGGTTGCACAGGAGTTATTGTGAGTTACTGAGGTTACTGAGAGTTACTGAGGAGTATTGTAGGTTACTGAGGTTACAGGAGTTACTGTTGGTACTGAGGTTACTGAGTTACTGAGGTTGTTGTGAGTTACTGAGGTTACTGGGAGTTACTGTTGGCAGATTGCAGGAGTTACTGAGTTACTGTGGTTACTGTGAGGTTACTGAGGAGTTACTGAGAGTTGTTAGCCAGGTTACTGAGGTTACTGAGGAGTTACTGTTGGTTACTGTGAGTTACTGAGGTTGCTATGAGGTTACTGTTACTGAGGTTACTGTGAGTTGCTGAGGAGTTGCTGAGGTTACTGTTGGTTGCACAGCAGGTTACTGAGGTTACTGAGGAGTTACTGTTACTGTGAGTTACTGGGGTTACTGAGGAGTTGTTGGCAGGTTACTGAGGAGTTGTAGCAGGTTACTGAGGTTACTGAGAGTTGCTGTTGGTTACTGAGAGTTACTGAGGAGTTACTGTTGGTTACTGAGTTACTGAGGTGTGTGGTGCAGGAGTTGCTGAGGTTACTGTGGTTACTGAGGAGTTACTGGGGTTACTGTTAGTTACTGTGAGTTACTGAGAGTTACTGAGAGTTATTGTGAGTTACTGTGAGTTACTGAGAGTTACTGTTAGTGACTGAGAGTTACTGTGAGTTACTGAGAGTTACTGTTAGTTACTGTGAGTTACTGAGAGTTACTGAGAGTTACTGTTAGTTACTGAGAGTTACTGTGAGTTACTGTGAGTAAATGAGAGTTTCCTCGGCAGCAGCAGGACGACGACGATGATGAAGTAAAACATGAGCAGTTTCCCGCTGAGTCTCAGGTTCTCCAGGATTTCTTAAAGCAAACATGATGAAACAAAAGAAGGAAGCTGACACACACACACACACACACACACACACACACACCCTCCTGCAGTCAACACATAAATCAGTGTGAAACACTCAGGATTAAATATTAACATCATCGAAACACAAGGAGACAAAATCAAACCACATGTTTGAAGAAGAGAAAAATGATTCTACGACACAATAAAATCAAACACAAACATCTGAATGAAAGATAAAATAAAATAAAATAATAAGTGAAAATGAAATGATGTAAGACAACAGAGTTTAATAAATAAAATCTGGTGGAACTAAAAAAAAAAAACTAAATCATAAAATTTCATACAATAATCAGACTTTTATCTCCTTCGCTTTTATTCTCCTGATGCTGTGTTCAGGTTCAAACACATCTGTTCACATCTGGGATGAACTCCACTGAGTGATTCAGATGAAGTGGGAAACTCATATTTTCGATCCTCTGACAGGATACGATCGCAGCATTATTTTGATCAAAACTTTAATTTTAGTTTGTGTTGAGGTTCATTTTCCAAATTACACAGCTGGAGAGTAACTAGGTACATTTACTCAACGGCTATACTCCATTACTTTAACAGCCTCAGTTACAGGTTTACACATGATGAGTAATAAACTTTAAAATATCTGACTGTCTGTAGAAGTAATCAACAGGAAAATTCTGCTGAAGCATCAGTGACTCAGGAGTAACGACGTAAAAATAATAGATTACATCAGGATCAATTACTCTCCGCAGACTGTATTCAAAGTACTTCCTCCTGTTAATACCACGAATTATCATTTCCAGCAGTACTTTACTTACTAATAATAAAGTATTTTAGATTTCAGTGCTGTTACTTTTACTTAGTAACAAAGTATCCGTTACATCCTGTAGCGACCACAGCCTGAGCATCACACTGGTTCTGGTTTTACAGCCTTAACGGACCGGATCTTTCCGCAGTTCTAAGGGTATTTAAACTCTCCTGACGTGGTGCGAGTCACGGCGGTTGCCGACAGCAGGTGAGACCCCTGCAGGTTTCCGTGTGTCTGATCCTTGCGCCGTTGGATCGTTGCGCAACAATGTTCACAAGCTTCGTCACTTCGGGAATTATCGGCATGACTCCTCCGCGGTGACTCGGTAAAGTTACTGATCACTCCGTCGTGGAAAACCCCGCAGGAGCAGTGCCCAGATAAAAAGACAAACTACCGCAAATGGAGCTGAAGATTTTCTACGAGTTTCCCTGCGGACAGACACCGAGACAGAGAGACACACAACCGCCCTGAACATGAACACCCTGACAGGTAAGACCAGACTTTAGTCTCTCTGAGACTCAGTGTGCATGTGATGAAGAGAGGCGGATAAAATCAGCAGAAATATGAACGGAGTTTGGTGGAGGAGACTAAAGTCCAAACCATATCAGTCACATTTTTTAAAATCGACTTTTCTGTCAAATATAAACCTGAGATCAACTGATGAGACCTGCACACCTCCTCCACCTCAGCTCCACGGGACTCACCTGAAACTGAGGGATGTATGAGAAATTGATTAATTATAACGGCGAATTACAGGGGTGTGTTTGTACCAGCACTGGACTTTAACATAGAGACTGTTCATGTAACCCTGCTCATACTCTCAGTTTTCCTCTAGTGCCACCATCAGGTGACATTTTAATTTGTCCAGTACGTTGGTTTAAGACTAATTATCTGCAGAACTAAAGATATTCTCATCAGCTTCAGCTGCTAATCAGCTAGTATTAGCATGCTAACAAGCTAAATTTAGATTGCAAAACAGCAATTAGCTTAAAGCAACATCTTCCATTTACGTCGGAAGTCAGAACTGGGAGTGATGTCACCTGTGGCAAATGCTTTTATTTACAGTTAATAAATAATTTACCCACGCTGAATTCTGTACAAACTGTTGGTAAACACAAATAAATACAGGTGGATTTTTCACTTGAAACTATAAACTTTGTAGTTTTAGATGTTGATAACCAACAAGTTGTTCTTTATAATGAATTGTCACTAAAAATCATTAATGATTAAAGTTTTTATTTATAACTTAAAAATTAATCATATAGTTTTTAATTTTGTCACTTTTTTATTTATTTCATCACATTTCATTAAATATTAGTATTGAGCCTCCGCCGCAGCCTGTATTTTCCCTCAGCCGGCGCTCTGCTGCACTGCTTCCTGTTTGCAGTTCTGGTTCGATCCGCTCCCGTTGGCCCGGCGTCTGAACCTCCCGTGGCGTTTAGGGAGGCGGCCGAGCGAGCAAAGACACTGGTGGAGAAAATCCTGAGAGACCTCCCTGCCGTGCACTCTTCCACCGTCACCACAGAGGTAGACGAAGCATCTGATTGGCTTGTTCAGCTGGGCTCTGATTGGTTGTTTCTTTTTCTTCTTCGTGTGTTAATAACTCTCCCCCTGTCCTCTTCAGGGTTTGACCCTTGACCCCTCCACAGAGACCACAAACCTGCAGCTGATGGTGACCTCACTGGGCATCCCTGCTGCACCGGTCCTCAAACCGCTGTCCGAGCGCTTCACACTGGTGAGTCCTGTTCCGGTTCTAAGGGAGGTCCTTGAAGTGGTCCCATGTGACGCCCAGTGATGTAATAATGTGTGTGTCGCCCCCTGCAGGACATGTGTGTGAGTCGTATGATGGCAGGCGGTCAGTTGTACCAGGGGCTGCTGGGAGTTTTGTCTGAGCGCCTGAGCGGACTGAAGGACCTGCTAGCGGACCTCAGAGACCTCCTGACACACATCAATAAGGTAACACACACACCTGACACCTGAAGTGACATCACTGCTCAGGTCGGCTGTGATTGGTCGCTCACATGTCTGTCTGTGTTTAAGATGAAGGAGGCGGCTCAGGTCGGCAGCGACGGTCCGGATCAGAACCAGAGGCTGGATCTGGCCTCCCGTCTCCATGGCAACTACGAGGTCCAGGTGGGGGTTCACCTGACGCTGACGCAGCTCCGCTCCTTCTGCCACGACCTGATCCGCAGCCTAAGAGCCATCGCCACCTACAGGCCCCGCTCTGCAGGTACACACTAAGCCACGCCCACTGGGAAACGGAGCTAGAGAGAAGGTCTACCTGCTGAGGGAGTCTGCAGTGCCTCATGGGAGAAACTTTATTGATCATCCATCAGTTATTGACAATCAAACAAAATAATGCTGAATCGAGCAGAATAGACAAAACTAAAACACAAACAGTGTTCAGTGTTCAGGAAACCTCGGCCGCTCTGTCTCAGTAACTCAGACATTCTGGGGTTGAAACACTGGACATGACAATGCTCAGAGGGACAGAAGGAAAACATGGAACAAGTCCAAACAGAGGACTCCAAGACCACAGCGTCTCAAACCCCGTCTCCTCTGTGATCAGTTTATCTGAGGTCCTGGATTTTTGTATGTCATGGCACGTCGGCCCTCGTATGTCAGCCGGAGGATCAAAGCTCTGGCTCGTATCTTTCAGAAAACAACCAGCAGGAATGTGAACGCAGCCGGAGCACGACCGCCTTTAAAAACTTTCCAGGAATGAAGAGAGATGCAGGTCTGAACCTGCTCTGAACACACTCCTCCACTCCTGCTTTCTCCTCACATCTACGATCACTGAGTTTCTGCAGGACGCTGCAGCTTTACGCTCAAATTCTGCAGCTCCATGCAGAAAAAACAACTGACAGATGATGAAACTGCTTCCAAACATTTTCTGCAGTTCTTCTCTAAATGTTTATTTATTAATCAGATCAGATCTCTGCTCACATTGTTAAAGAGTTAACGAACCTGTTGGATGTTTCAGCAGCTGCAGGTTATTTATGATTTTATTTATTGCTAATATTTATTCTATATTTATGGTGAAATATTTATTGCTTGTCTTGTGTGAATGGTTTGATTTTGGACGTCTTTGTGAAGCAGTTTGTCAATCTGTGGGTCGTGGCCTAAGGCTGAAACATTAATACTGATTTGATATATTTTCCATATCAAAGTATGGTGAGGTCAGAGGATAATGGGGGCAGTAATGTCCTTAAGGTTCAAAGTTTAGCTAACTGATCGGTTTCATAGTATAGTTGAGTATCGTCTGCATAATGATGGAAGTTTATGGGGTGATTCCTGATAATGTTGCCTAAAGGAAATATATACAGGGTGAATAGAACTGGTCCAAGACCAGAACCTGGTGGAACTTTGTGTCCAATGTTTGTGTACATGGAGGATTTATCATTAACATTGATCTGAAAATTGTGTCTTGATTAGTCTTTTTTTTGGGCCAAAAACCAGATTCACAAATTCAGCCAGAAAATGTTATTTTTGCTCATCAAACCTTCTCTTTCTTGGATCACAGGACTGACAGGAAGCAGCCTGATTGGACAGATGTTTCCATTCAGTATCAATTGATTATTATCAGTTGCATAAATATGATTGTTAGATCCAAAAATGGCTATTTTTAAATTATTAGTTTGGAATTTGACACTTTGACATTATATTTAAAAAAAGAAATGCATAAAATCTAAAATCATTTTAGTTTAGTTTCTCTAACACCAGTTTGTTTTTGTTTGAACATGAAGTTGTTCATGTCACAATTGACAAATTGACAATTGGCCAAAATAATTACAGTTTATGATATTATTCTGGTCTGAGACAGCAAAGCTATTTCCTGTTTAGCTACATAGCTAACGTTACCTGGTGACCAAAACAGCATCATATTGTAACAAAAATTTAGATAAACGTCAGCGCACTGAACACTCTGTACGTTCAGTAACTGACAGTAACGTTAGTTCATTTTACCTGGAGTTCAGTGAACACAGCTGGATGGTTGTCATGGAGACGGGAGCTCAGATCAGAGGTTGTTGGACCTGAGTTAACTTTGTTTAGCGGAGGATACAGTGGGCGAGCTGAACCTTCAGCCATGGTGACAGGATTAGTGTTTTGGAATGACTGGAATGATGCAGCTCCCCCTGATGGTGATTCAGAATAAATCACTACAGGACTGTATGTTGGTTAGACAGATTTTAAGTCACTCTGAAGATATTAACAATTATCCTGATGATGGAAATTCACTATGATTGTGAATGTTTTTTTATCACGATGGGCGATAAAACCATCCGTTTGTGAGTAGAGTTTTTATGTTGTTTTATCTCAAACAGACGTGTTTCGATGTGAAACTGAAACTTTCAGTTGAAGTAAACCCCATGGGTGAACTGATTTCTACTTTATTTATCTTTATTTATGAAGAAACAGATGTTTGTTTTTTACTTTTGTACACCTTCTTCCTAATCACAGAGAAGTATTTTTGAACGTAGTCTGTTATTCACAGTAATTTTTAAAACTTAATCAGGACTCTTTGTTCATGTGGTTTGATTTCTATAATAAAAAGTTTTACTGTCACTTTTACTTTTTCAGTTCAAATCCACTTTTTATTTTTACCACTCCTTGTTGCTCTGCTTTCACATTAAAATCTTTGCATGGAGGCTTTTATTGTGAAACAGCCTGCAGTGTTTCTTCTGTTTTTGCTGCATTTTATGGAACAGATAAAATCAAGCAAATGATTCATTTTAAAAGTTTGTCACAGATTTATTTATTTGAATGTGGACTGGCAGAGGTCAGAGGTCACTCAGTACAGAAACAAACATCGGACTTTGTTGAGTTTTTATCATGAAAAAGCTTCCAACAGCTGATTCTTAATAATCTGAACATGTGTTTTTATCACTTCTGTTAAAACAACTCACATTTCCTGTTTGTCTCCTCAGCTGTTGCTGCTCTGACAATAGAAACTGTCACAGCTGTTTGTTTACGTGAAGGAAAACAGACAATGTTTTTGTTCCAGTTTTCTTTTTGTTTTAGTTTTTTGTTTTAGTTTTTGTGATGTCACAGCCTCCACTAGTGGGCATGGCCAATTGGAGCATCACAGGAGGTGGAGGTGGGGCTTAACGCTCCCTCCCAGATACAACGACGAGAGAGAGGGAGATAAAACTGACGATGTGTTCAGGTGCTTCTTACAGAAGCAAAGAAAGTCTGCTAACAATTTTATTAGCTGCTGAACATTGAATGCTGCTGAATTTATAGCCATTAAATGATTTATTTATATTTATTTTGAAAATCGTGTCTTGATTTGTTTTATTTTTGGCCAAAACGCAGCCTGATTGGACAGATGTTTCCATTCAGTATCAAGTGATTATTATCAAATATAATTTTTAGATTAAAAAATTGCTATTTTGAAATTATTAGTTTGGGATTTGTAAATTTGACACTTTTTATATTTAAAAAAAGAAATACATAAAATCTAAAATTGCACATCCTGGATCTGTAGAATTTCAGTCACAGTTTTTCACACTGAAGTATTAATCTGCTGATAAAGTCAAAATATTTTAGCCTTTCTTTGCCTCCATACATCACATATGTTTTCTGTGCAGCCTCAGTTTCAGGCTTCATGAGGAGCACCTGAACGCACCTTGACACAAGTCTCTGGTGTGCAGTGGATTGTGGGATACTAAGAACCAAATGACGTCTTTTAAATTTATTTGCTATAAAAATTATGGTGGCTCCAAAGAACAAAACAAAACAAAAAAAGGAGAAACATGCAATCGTCATAACTTATTTTTGTCAGTGAATATTTTCCATCACGAGTTGAATGCTGCAGCAAATCCAAACTCAAAAAACAGAAACATTACAACTCCAGATTTTAAAAATAAAACCAGAGTAAAAGGTAAAAATGTGGGAATTTGTTGCTGGTTTTGTCCTTAAGAGCCACCGTACAAAAAATGTCATAATTTAATGTTTTCATTTCAGATTTCAGCTTCGGTTCAGACTCCAGGACCTGGTTTTTCATCTTCTGCTCTCATCAAACTTTCCAGGACATCATGTTTACAGTTGCTGTTTTCCAGGACTTTTCTGTACTTTCCAGGTTTTCCAGGACAGAGATTGTTTGTGCTGCAGAGCGCTCACTCCTACAGATCAACCCTGGACCCTGGAAACACTGTCACAGATTGTCGTCCTCACATCTCTCCCTCCCTCTCTTCCTCCCTCCCGTCTGCCACCTGTCCTCCCTCCTCAGTTATCCTCTGTCTCCCCCTGGTGGTGGTCTTCAGTTCCTGCGCTGCTCCTGGTCTTTCCTCCGTTGTTTCTCTTTCTGTTTCTCCAGTTTGTCCAGAGCTTTTCTCTCCTTCTCTGCTGCAGTGTGGATGTCTTTGATGCGACGCTTCAGGGCACTGCGATCGGACGAACTGAGCACGCCCAGACCCTGCAGAGGACGAGGAGGTCAAAGGTCAGACTGAGATCATTCTGTTACACATTCATTATCATTGGACTGCTCTGCAAAAAGTCTAAACAACATACATCATAATGTGCAGTCTTCACTGAAGCTCTGTGGAGCTCATAGTGAAGGAACTGTGCTGATAGGACTTGTAGTTTTTGAGCTGTGAGGGTTTGATGAGAAGTTTTTGTCTCATGAGGTGACCTGGCGTTACAGTGTCTAACTCTGACTCTGGATTTGAACCCTCAACCTCCGTCTGCTCAGGGGATCTTCATCATCCTCATCCTCACCTTCAGCTTGCTGCCGTCCATCTGCAGCAGCTGCTCCCCGTCGATGTCTCTCGCACTGAATTCTGGGACGTACTGCTCCATGTTGAGTCCTCTGAGCCACTGACAGACCTGCTGAGTCGTCCAGGAGGAGACGACGGAGGAGGAGGGCTCGTCACCGGGCTGAGGGGGGAGAGGTGGACAGTACTACAGTACTACTCTGTCCTGATACTCTGTTACACACCAACATATGGTCCAAGTATGAAAAGTAAAAGTACTCAGTATGGATCAGTGATTAAACAGTTAATTGATCAGTGATTTATACAGTGTGTGTGTGTGTGTGTGTGTGTGTGTGTGTTACCTCATCAGAGGACTGGGACAGGGTGTGGTAGGGATGGGAGGATTTGGAGGAGGAGGAGTCGACAGGAGGAGAGGTGGAGGAGGAGGTGTGAGGGGGAGAGAACTCCTCACTGAGAGCCGACTCCTGGAGAGAGAGAGGGAGGAGAGGGAGGAGAGAGGGAGAGGAGAGGGGAGAGAGGGAGGGAGGGAGGGATGGAGAGAGAGAGAGGGAGAGGGAGAGAGGAGGGAGGGAGGGATGGAGAGAGAGAGAGAGAGAGGGAGAGAGGAGCAGAGGGAGAGAGGGAGAGATGGAGAGAGAGAGAGGGAGAGAGAGAGAGAGAGGGAGAGAGGAGAGATGAGAGAGAGGAGAGAGAGAGAGAGAGAGGAGAGAGGGAGAGGAGGTTGGTGTGGTTGTCTCATGTTGAACCAGTTTCTCCAGCAGGAGGTGCTGATGAGTGGCTTTGACCCTATTAACGCTCAGATCTGTTTTCCAGGTCTGTGGGTAGTTTCTCAGTGTTTATTTAATTCCCCCTCTTACAGGTGCTGACATATGACATCATATCCAGGTGTTTCATGTCCAAATGTTCAAGCAGTCTCAGCTTCATCCTGTTTCAGTGAAAACTCAGCTTTACTGATGTGGATGGTTTGTTTGGGTGTTTGAAATGGGTTTGCTGATCAGCTGGGATCACTGATCATTGATCATTGATACTGTGTGATTATCACAAACACACACACACACACACACACACACAGTGCAGCCATTATCTCTCTGTGATGGACATTTAATGGAGCTCTGTCTTCTGAGCTTTAATGGAGGAGAGAGAGAGAGAATGGACAGAGGAGATAAATGAATCTGACGAGTGTGTTTCATGTACACAACACACAGCACACACACACAACACTCAACACACACACACATGCACGCACTTCCCACAGGCTACAACAGCAGAAAATTTATCAATTTATCATGTGTGTGTGTTTGTGTGTGTGTGTGTGTTGTGTGTTGTGTGTGTGCTGAAGCTGGACCATAACTTACTGTAACACCATGGCAACAGAGAATCCTGCTCTCTGATTGGCCGGCAGGTGAATCTCTGAATAAAAAAATTGCTGTTGAGAGGCTTTTAATTTGATAGGGCCTCACAGGAAGCTGTAGTTAGTGGGTGAGGAGGAGCTGAGTTTGTTGTGTACATGGGAGTGAGACTTGCGGGGTCTCGGGGAGCTCAGCGGGGGGATTTTGGGGGCAGGAGTCGAGACAGCGACCCCCGTCCCTCTGTGAACCAGGAGAAGGAGACGAAGGATCCGGAGGAGCGGGACGGACTCTCAGACGGCTCCCTGACAATAGAGGACAGAGTCAGGACGTTTAGTTCATCAGTTCTGTTAAATGTGGAGGTTTTTAAATGGAGGTTTTGAATGTGATGGACCCACCTGCTGCCCACAGAGAGCCTGTTGGATTTATCCTTCCTCACCCTGATGTATGAACGCCTCAGAGTCACCCTGAGACACAGAGACACTATCACTGACGTCAACATGTCACATCAATCTGCCTCTTCAGTCTGAAAATCCTGTTTCCAGATCCAACTTCTCCAAAAAACTATTCAGTATTCCTGTCAGTCCTGTTACTCTCTCCAGTCCAGCAGGTGGCAGTGTAGGATGGTTTACCATCGCCATTAAAAACCCAGAGAAAAACGTGATGCTAATGTGCTATTGGTTTTTTTGTTTCAGGATGTGACTACCTTCATCGTCTGAATCAACTTTATCAACAAAGTACGTTGACAACAAACAGACGCTGACTCACAAACAAATATCATCACGTGTGTGTGTGTGTGTGTGTGTGTGTGTGTGTGTGTGTCTCACCCCAGGTCCAGGAAGCGTCTCTTGGTTTTCTTGTCGAAGACGACGGTCGGGCTGCTGGGGTCAGCTGGACTGGTGTCCCGACTCGTATCAGACACCAACACTGACACACACACAGTCATTAGTATCCATATAATATGTATAACAGACATGTATTTAGTTAGTTAGTTAGTTACTTTATTGTCCCATGGGGAAATTCATTTTCACAGCTGTACAGGCAGGGAGACACCATATTTTACCACATATATTTTACTACAGTCATTTCAGTCATTTGTGACAAAGTACAGATATCAATTTCAGTACCGTTATCACATATTGTTCCAGAGTATTGATGGCTGTAGAAGTTAAACTGTTTTTAAAAGCGTGCTCTGTGTATCTGATGGACCTGTATACGTCGACCCAGGTAACAGGGAGAAGCAATGGTGCAGTGGGTGGTGTGGTCTGTGTTGTGCAGGCGATCGTGTAATGGCCTTAGTGTTTAACTGTGAGAGGTTGCAAGAATTACGAGGAAGATAATAGTTTTTAGCTGCTATGGAGGTTATTTTTAGTGAACATGTTCCGGTTTTGACTGTAGAGTATTGTCATGAAACAAGAACAGTATAGGAGGATTGGCTGGATGATACTTTTTCAGGTGTACAGATGCGTGCAGATGTATTACCTTAAGC
>BRZM01001243.1:77210-92210 GCA_033238685.1 Lates japonicus | reverse complement strand
CAGAAAATACATTCAAACAATAAAAAGTCCCACGTGTGTCAGCTGAATGAGGACTCGTGGTGTTTGAGACTCAGTTCAACATAAGTGAATAACTTTGGTTTTCTACAGAAACACAGAGCTTTGAAACTAAAACCCTTTTCTTTTTGTCCATTTCTGCTCCGGTTTGTTTCCAAACTACAGGGTGGGCCGAGGTCACTAGAATCACAAACATCTGACATTAATTTTACCACATTTAGTAAAATATAAATCCTATAGTATCAATCTGACCTGAAGGGCGATAATAGATAGCTTTGCAATTTGTAAGTTTTATCTGTTTTGTCTTAGTATTTTATCGTATCACTTATTTTATATTGTATTATGCAGTGATTTCTTCTCTGTTGGACATGAACATGTGTTAATGGTCTGTGTTGGACAGAAAGACTTACTCTCTCCTCCCCCACAGAGAGCTGACAGTTTATTTCCCAGGGAGGGAGGGAGGGGAGGGAGGAGATGAGCCTAAAAGGAGGGAGGAGGATGAGAAGAAGAAGGGAAGAGTGGTGGAGGAGGAGGAGGAGGAGGTTCTGGTGGTGAGACGTTATATTCCAGTGACACAGAGAGAAAACAGAGATTTAATGAATCAGGAGACGATGGAAGGATGGTGGAGAGAGGGAGGAAGGAGGAGGGGGAGGACTCAGAGGAGCAAATCATATTAGAGGGGGGAGGATGGAGAGACATTAGATGATATTACAAACTGGAGGAAGGGAAGAAAAGGAGAGGGAGGAGATGATGAGCGGAGATTCCGAAACTTTTTTTTTTATTCCCTTGATCACCTGAAAGAAATCTGTTTTTACTCCTTGTAAACTGAGGTAACAGCCTCATATCAGCCCATACCTGAGATCACAGGGCTTTTATTTTGAAAGGAGGAAGTAAAATTGGTGATGTTGTTGAACTGTGAGTACACACAGAGTCACGAGGCTATAAAGGTGGACTGGTGAGTAGATGGGTTTCATGTGCGTCGACAACCTCTGTAATCTCATTTAGACACTTTCGTTGTAACCGCCTTTTTAGAACCGTAAAAGCTTCAAACATCAGGGTAGAGTTACTATTATTTATATCGGAGAATAAAAACCTGAAAATGTCTTGAAACATGTTAAAACCACAGACCTTATTTCAGACATTTAACCAGAAACACACTGACTTTGGGACGAGGGAACAGGAAGAGCTAACATGCTAACATGCTAACTCACTTCCTGGTTTTAGGACTCAGTCCTGCAGCTCCTGGATGATACTGCACTATGATTGGCTAGTCTGCGCTCGAGGGGCGGGACTTAGCAAAGGGTCAGTTTCAGTAGTAGTGTTGTGTTCGGGGGCCTAATCTTTTCCACTGGACTTGTTTGTTATTATTCGTGTTGCGTTCATGTGTTGTCTGGTTAGTCGGGGATGGGGAGTTGTGTGTGTGAGACTCACCGAACACGTTGTCAGTGTCGTCGAGGCCGGCAGACATGGCTCAGCAGTTACTGTTCAGACAGAAAACAACAGGAAGTTAACAGACAGACAGACTACGGTGGCACAGGAGGGTCAAATCAATGGCACCATGAGGAGTTGAATCAAACACACTCAGAGGACGGGCGGTGTCTCAGTGATGCCGTCGCCCTGGTTTCCAAAATAACAACCAGAGACAAACCAGAAGATCATTTCACGTCCCCACAGGTTCTCAGACTCCCACAGCTCCTTCCTCCTCCCCCTCCTCCTCCCCCTTGGCCTCTCAGAGCCGTTGACCTCTGAAGAGCCTCGTTAAGGATTCAGCAGAAATCACAGGGCGAGTCCTGACACAGGAAGTCAGGAGGGAGACGATGGCGCTCAGCTGATCCAGTCGACCCACTTTCCTCCCTCCAGCTGCTGATTTCTGCTCGCCTCTAAACAAATCTCTCTTTCTACTGGATGTGATAACAACTGACGCTCAGAAACAGCTTCTCGGGCAGGTGAAATGATCTCATCCATCGTCACGCTGACCTCGTGGTGAGGTGTATAGATCCTGACTTAACTCCACTCCGTTCAGATCTGTAATGCTGTGTATTAGCTAACATGCATTTAGCTAACATTAACTTCAGCTAACATTAACATTTAGCTAACATTAACTAGCTAACATTAACATTAGCTAACATTAACTAAACTAACATAATCATTAGCTAACATTAACTAAGCTAACATTAACATTAGCTAACATTAACATTAGCATTAGCTAACAACGTTACTGGTCTTATGTTAAAAAATAATGTTATTGATACTTGATGTTAGATTTACATTAATGATCACCTCTGCAGTGATGTTATCTGTTGTCATGCACTGATAAAATTGATATAATTGATTGATATTGATATAAATTGATATTGTGGATAAATTAGTTAGGGGTTAAAATATTTTCAGTTTGTTGAAATAAACCTTAACTCCCTGACTCCACAGTCAGTACTGTGGTGAGGATTCAGAGGTGACGTCAGGAAAAAAAGGAGTGGGCAGGTAGCCCAGGAAAAAGGCCATCTGCTGCCTCACCCGCTGCCTCACCCTGCAGACACTGAGAGAGCAGTAAACAGATGGACAGTGTGGACGTCCTGTACCAGACAAACAGAGACTGACGAGGAGACGAAACAATAAACCAATAAGACCAGAGAAAGTAAGAGAAGAGAGGAGGAGGAATAAAAAACCAGACTCTGAGTGTCCACAGGTATTCAACCTGCTGAAAACTCTTATGATCTGATCTGATTAAACCTGAGGCCTACGAACGGTACGACACTGGTTCAGATGTCGCTCAGCTGTGTCGAAAAAAAAAAAACGGATGCTAATTCTGTCGGTTTCTGAGACTCTAACGACAAAATGTCAAACTGTGACTGTGACAGAGTCAGGGAGGTTTGTCACATGTTCTCTGGATCCTTCATTTGTGAGGACACGTAACATATGGACACAGGTAAAAGGTAAAAGGTCATATCCACTGTTTGGATTTCCCAGTTTATAGTAATATGAGCTTAGTTCAGTTTAGTTTCTAGTTTCTGTATAGTTCAGGTCATTACTGTCTTTCAGCAGCAGTTATGCTGTGTTCCATTTACATTGGAAATCAGATGTCAGAACTGAGTTGACGTCAGTCCAGTTGAGAAACCAGAGAAACATGGACGCTCACAGGAAAGACTTAGTTTGGAGTTTAGACAACTTCACCTGAAGAACACCTCAGCTGTTAACACTTTCAAACCTGGAACATTAAACCATGAAGGTGAACTGATTCAGATGTATCTCAGACTAGCTGTTGTTAGTAACAGTTGTTAGCAACAGTTGCTCTGTAGCTCTACAAACAGCGTAGCAACATGTCCACAGATAAAACCTGAACAGTTCTATGTGTCTGACTGACTTCATGTGAAACTAATGAGACTGAGCTGCTATAAACAGGAACATTAGCAGAGTGTTCACTGCTGTTGATGTGAGGAGCAGCCATCTTGGATTCTGATGTCGGGGTTGGTGGGGTTGCTCCAACTTCAGGAGGCGTTCAGGTTCAAACTCCTAAATAGGAACTCAGAAATTCAGACTTCAGAGAGGAACCTGAAGGCAGCATTAAAGCAGCCTTTCAGCTGTGTGTTAATCAGGACGTTACAGCTGGAGTTCACTCAGTGACCTCACTTCATGGTACAGGCCTCTGCATGAACTCATGTTAGTACCAGATGTAAACGTGTCCGTACCACCTGACCCCTGACCTCTGACCCCTGACCTCTGACCTGACGAGGGTGTAAAGACAGATTCAGTTTGTTTGGTGTCGTCTGTTGTCTCGTGTTGTGTTGTTGTGTAACAGTTGAAAGATGATTTTTGTGTTGCTTTGTGTTGTCTCGCTCTTCTCATCATGTCTCATTGTGTCACATGGTTTCACATTGTGTTGTTGTGTTGACTCATGTCTTGTGTTTCTTGTCATGTTGTGCTGTTTGGGTTGGTGTCATGTCACTCCATGTTGTGTTCCTTTAATTCTGTCGTTGTGTGTCGTTAACGTGTGGTTTTGTTGTCAGGTCTCTCTTTGTGTTTCTA
This sequence comes from Lates japonicus, assembly GCA_033238685.1. Lineage (NCBI taxonomy): Eukaryota > Metazoa > Chordata > Actinopteri > Centropomidae > Lates > Lates japonicus. Next base: position 88,172 of record BRZM01001243.1, on the reverse strand, counting down.
CTCGTGTCACTTCACGTCGTCTTGTTTTGTGTTATTTATCGTAATGTTGTGTTGGTTTGTGTTGTGTTGTGTAACATTGTGTGTTTTTGTCTTGTGTTGTCACTCCATGTTGTGTCATTTGTCATGTTAGATAATACTGTCGTTCTGTGTCGTTTTGTGTCATTGTTGTTTCGTTTGGTGTGTTGTGTGTTGTGTGTATCTTTGTCTCGCATCATGTAACGTCAGTTTGTGTTGTTGTGTTTAACATGCTGCTTTGTTGTCAAGTCTTTTGCTGGTCCATGTTTTGTATCATGTGTGTTTGTGTCGTATTGTGTGTTGTACTTTGTAACGTGTGTGTTTGTCTCACGTCATCATCTCATGTTGTGTATCTTTGTGTCATTTTGTTTTGTCTGTGTTTGGTGTTTTTTGTCGTGACTTCTGTCTTTTACTGTCGTGTTGGTTCTTTTATTGTCGTCTCGAGTCCTGTCACGTGTTTAACGTCATATTGTGTCGTCTCGTGTGTTGTCGCACACACACACACACACACACACACAGAAAGAGAGAGAGCAAACAGCTTCAAATACCATTCACACATTTCCAGACTGTCACCTTCACATCAGAAACTGCAGATTGTGCCAGACTCACTCACACACACTCACACACACTCACACACACACACACACACACACACACACACACACACACACACACACACACACACACACACACACACACACACACACACACATATACAGCACTGTCCTCTTCACTGTCTGTAAACACCACTTGGATGTTTCTCTCTGCCTCCTGCTGCTCTTGTTGCATTATGGATTAACTCTTTGTTACAGGTGTACACAACATGTTTGCTTGTTGAGTGCCAACTGGGCCATCCAGCTGGATGTTTGTGAGGAGCGAGAGCCTCAGCTGCACTCTGCCATGACTCCACTAATCCTCTCAGATAACTAGTAACGTGCTGTTTTTAGTTATCCATGTTACGTTCAGTGGATTTTGTGTTTAAATGTTTTGGTGTTTCCATTTTTCCTTTTGCCACTGGTCTCCTACATTTCCTACAACCTACAGAAAACATGTCTGGATCTAGCTATGGTTTGTATATACTGTACATTTTACCAATTTTTCCTTACTCTTCCTCATCAAATGTTCTGTTGGTTTATAGTTTCGGCCTGAAAGGTCTTAAAAAAATAACATTTAGGGCTCAAGAGACCATCCTGGTTAAATAACTTTCAAATAAAAATAAAGACTGACAGTGATATATAGATAGCAATAGAAGGAGGGGTGAGAGATGACTCAATTCTCAACCCACTCCTTCGATGACTGTACAGATCGTGGTCTATTTGCTGCTACTGTGGGAGCTGAAATTGGTATCTCTGCCCCTCCAATGATGGATTTTTCTCTCTGTATGATTGTTGAAAGTTGGTGCAAAATGACAGCTCCAGAAAGATGTCCTCCCACCTTTAAATAATTCTGACGCTTTACTGACATGAAGTGCTGGATTGTTGTGCTAATTGACCTTTCCTGATTATACAGTATACGAAAGAGTCTCAATATGGTGTCTTCTAAGTTGTCAGTCCTCTTGAAGAAACTGCCAGCAGAGGAAACAGTGAAACACCAGAAACATAAAGCAGCCTCCACGTCTCCAGAGAGCCTCGACTCATCTCACTCTGCCCTCAGAAGCTGATTGGGTTCACACTGAGTACCAATGGCGCCTATGCATGAAATCAGCCGAGGGCTGGACCCTGTGCTGACACTGATGCAGCATGGAGGATTCAGAGTCTGTGCCGGCAATTCTGCCTCTCAGCTCTTCCTCCAGTTCTGTCAGTCCCTGGGGTGAAGCCCAGCAGACACAGCGCAGAAATGAGGACGATAAAACTGAGCAATGAAACAACTAACATTGTATTAAAGGGACACAGTATCTAACCCTGGACTATTAGAGAATCTGTCAGGTTTTTTTCAATCAGAGTGTTTTTTCTTTCAATTATTAGATGCTGACTGTCACATCGTCGACTAAAGTGAAAATTTCCCCGTTTTTGTGTTTAACAAAATCAATTCCACTCCTTTCCATACCATAACCATTTTCAGAAATTCACATAAAGTTACATATTAAGTTTATCTACTTGATATTTGTATGTAGTTGCCACTTTATCGATTAACCAAACTTAATAACACAATAACATATTGCCTGATAAAATGAGCAGAATGACATATTGTATAGTACTGTAGTTAAAAAAAATGACTATAAAGGAGCGGCAGGGCAATTCACATGGACAGTAAAAACAGCAGCTGTAAGGTGATTCCCTGAAATGTTCATAAAACACTCAACACACACACAGTCAGTACTGATGGATTTGAGTCCATGACTGTAAAATTCCCATCACTGCTGCTGGTCAGGAAGGTCAAGGGTTAACCCCGCTGAGGGGTGAAGACGGCTGCTTCATCAGCACCACAGGGATGGAGAGTGGAAGAGAAAGGAGGACAGAGAGGAGAGAGAGAGAGAGAGGGAAAGTCACAGAAAGTAGGTCAGTGAGAAAACCTGATTAGCCACTAAACAAAACGACACCAGCAGCAGACTCGTGCCATGTCAGGCGCCGCTGGCCTCCCGTATTTTTTCCTCACGCGATCGCCATCATGCCGGATTCAGATTTGTCTCCTAAACAACAGTGAGCTGGACGCCTCAGTGGCTCTGAGTCACGCTTACTGTAAAGACAGATTGCCAAGCATGCACTTGCTGGCTCTCTAATACACACAAACACACACGTACACACACACACACACGCAGACACCTCCGTCCCCTCGCTGCCTTACATGGCGTTAGAATGATCCCTCTTGCCGTTGCAGCCGTTTGCGTGGGGTTGCTAAGCGCAGCCAATATTTCACAAACACAGCAAAACAGACACCCTGATATCCCGCTATGCTGCCATCCTGGACAGCAGAGACGCAGCCTGCTCGGTCTCCTTCCAGGAACTCACTGAATTTTGGCGTTGTATTTTAGTTATGTTAAACTGAGCCAGAGAAAGTATCATGATACTGAAATTCTGCTAACAAATCATCATTCAAAAGAGTCCCCATGGCAGAGGCAGCTGAAGAGGTACAGACACATTATGAAATGACAAAGTGACTTTTCAAGATTATATGTCTTTATATTTTTATGCCAAACATGCAGCATTTTAGACCATAATGGGACAAAAACTGAAGCCATTACTAATGATTTTTAGTGTTTTCAATTGGAGGATACAAACTACAAAGTAGCAATACAAAATATTATTGTAATTCATGTTCACAAAGTATCAAAAAATATACCCAGATACCTGTCTGGCTCAGCACAGGTCACTTAGGGACAGTGGAATCTGGAGGTGCTGATAGAAATGTGTTACACATTTGCCTCCTCTCACATCTTGTTTGAATAGGTAAAACGTCTAGATTCATTATGAAGCAGAAGTATTAAGTGATAACTGACAGGACCTATAGAGCACAGATCTAATTATAAGAAAGACAACAAAAATTTGTGTGGATTTCTGAGTAGTACAGTAGAACAGTATACCCGAGTGTTTTCTCCTGTCTCTGACCCTGCAGCGTTGCTTCTCGGGGGTCCTGAGCCCACCTTCTGACCCAGTGAAGGGATGTGGGTCTTGAGGGGCGCCGGAGGCAGAGCTAGAGCCGACGGCCTGCTGGGGGTCTGGGGGATGGGCAGGGCACTGTGCACCGGTTTGGGTTTGGGGAGTCCTGACTTCATCTTTGATGCCACCAGGATGGCTGGCATCTTCTCCCCAGCTGCCTGATGACCGCGTGCTCCCCTCCCCGTCACACTGAGATGGTAATCCTGCTACTAGTCAGCTGGTACTTCTGTGAGTGTGAATGTGTTACAAGACTGTAGAAATGCACGTGCAGTTTGCACCTGATCTGGCACTTGATTGAAGTAATGTGTGTAATCTGTGGGTGTCCAGATCTTGGCTGCTCCTGCTGGAACTCAGCAGGGGGGAGAGCTGAGCTCCCCAACATGCAGTGAGGGGGTTTAAAATCCACAGATTCCACCTGTTTCCTGGTACAAAGTAGCTTCAGCTCTTTATTTCATGTAGAAAGCACAAAATCCTCCTCAGACTGTTCTGATAATTAATGTGTCCAGGTGGAGATGAGAAAAAGAAAAATCCCCCTCTGCAAAGTCCAGGAGAGAAAATCAAAAATCCCACTTCACACTAAGAGGAATCCCCAGATGCCTGGTGGCAGAGCAGAGTGTTCCCTTCAATACATTTCCAGCACTGAGTGAGTGTCAGCGATCGGCCAAAGGATCCTAGAGGAAGAAGAGCAGTTTCACTCCCTCAGAGCCTTGTTAATCACACCATCTCTTCAGGATGACAGCAGGAAAGACCAAGCTCCGTCGAGAAGAGGAGAGGAGAGAAGGGGAGCAGAGAGCAAGAGATGGAGAGAAAAAAGGAAAGGCAGCAGCGACACAGCGACCGCTCGCTTCAGCGACTGCTCAGCCTGTGACTATATAGCCAGAAACACGCTCCACTCTGCTCTCTCTCCCTCTCTCTCTCCCTCTCTGGTAAGCGGTGGTTAGCAGCAGGTGTGGCTTAGATCAGGACTGACATATGTGGAGAAAAGCTCAACACATCTACTCAGTATGCTCCTCCAGTCTGCCTGTTTCTTTCTCTGTATTTCTTACTTTCCTTTCATACAAAAATAGAAAGCGTGGGAAGCTATTTAATCTAATCTAGACTTATAAACATTACTCAGATACTTTACTTCTATTTTACTTCTAATTTGTTTATTTCGTTTGCTAGTAAAGGACTTTGACTTAAATCCCATGAGCAATAAGTGACAACATCTTCAAATGAGACAAATCACTTAAGGGTCACATTAAACAATATAATTTCCATAGCAATTAACATCATATCAGCCTAGTCTGAGATCATTTTTTGTTTGATTCAGGATTTAAGGAGTAATTTAACAAAAAGTAGGTTTGTGCAAATCCTAACATGGCCATAATACACTGTCTAAACATGTCAGAGTGGTGGTATGTTTCATGAGCTAAAATAAGCGGGCACACAACACAACAGGAAGTACAGTATAACAGGTACTGACACTGAAAATGTTGTATTAATAGACTCTCTTTTCTGTGCTCTCTCCCTCCTCTGACTTATGAAGCTACCCCTTTTTAAATATGAGGATGGCCAATTGGTGGACTAGTGTCAGATCAGGCTGGCTCCCAGGCTTAGTGAGGCTGCCAAGGCACTATTCAAATTATGCAAGACCAAGAAAAAGAAGAGCAGGAGAGGGAGAGAGAGGCTTTGCATTTCTTCTTTTCTCTTGCATTAAGCTAATTTCAGAATTCACATACAAATTTGTATATGAAATCCAAGACTAGCAACAGTTAACTCCCAAAACCAAGACAGATTTAGACACATTTGCACTGGGCATGGTATCCTTAGAGCAGTTTAATGAACCCCAAACAACATATAGATATTGTACAGCCAATAGTTCATCATACTTTGAAATCAGTTCTTCTAATTAAAGGTCACAAATGGTGAAAATGTTACACTGTCTTGTATTTAGATTATCTAAAACTCAAGTTATTGGGTTTACTGTCATATAAGATAAAGAAAAGCTGCATCCTCATCGGAGAGGTTACCTAGCGAGAAGCGTTTGGATATTTATAGGAAACAAGTTTAAATGATTACCGATAGTAAAATAGTTTATAGTTTTGTCTGAACAACAGTTTGTGGAATGAAATACACAGCTAAAAATCTCCATCTTAACATCTCATTACTCTAAAACTACCTTGCTCTTTTGAAGCCCAGCCCAAGAAAAGAAATTATTTACTACAATCCAAACCAAACAAATTAATAACAGAAAATACAAGCATTAGAGGCCATAAAATAGTAAGCCTGACCACTAAACCCAAATTACCAAGCCTTTTCAGCCTTACTCCAATGTGAAAAGATCATCTCTGTCACTGCACGTAATCACTCATCTCACACACACACACACACACACTTTTGACGTACCATACCGACAATAGGTTAATCCAGGAGAGGATGTGTTTAGTATGTTAATCTTAATCCTGTTACATTAATACCAAATTATGTAAATACTAATATCTGATTATGATTTAGTGTGTGTCTGGTGTGTGTGTGTGTGAGGGAGAGACAGAGAGAGACTGTTCAAATATTTGAAATAGTGATTCATGTGATTTAAGATTTTTATGTCCACTACTTTTTACTATTTCTAGTCTATCCTGTATTAATTAACAGCAATGTAACCTGGTGTTTTAAATCTAATTGATCATACTGAAGTCATTTTAGCAGTGCCTGTTTCTTCAATGTGTTTGAGGCTTTTGCACATTTTATCGGCACACAACATTCCTCACAATTTATTTGCCCTGCACCTGAGGTATCACAGACTTGGACAAAACCTTGTAGTTATAACACGTTATTACTGACTAGCCGAAGGAGAGCATCATGCATCATTTAAAGTGGATTACATGTCTGCTTCAGACCACCTTCGCTATTTTCCCCCCACAACTATGATTGATTTCATTTAAATTTATGGATATTCACTTTATGATAACTGCAGTTCACAGATTTTCCGGCTTGTCATTGACAACTGACCATGTTGATGAGTGAACTCCAGGCTGCCCCCTACCCACACCCCCACTGAAAACACACCCATATTCTGACATCAAAACTTACAAAAACTCTTTCACTGAGACATATAGGAAAACACATCATCTCCACCCCACTAACCTCAGACGTCATTCTGTGATCCAGAAAATGGAAAAAAAAAAAAAAGAGGAAAACATACAGAGCATAGCATAACAAGGGAAACTTTCATTATTTTCCTACTATCCTCTGTGAGGGTAAACATGTCACAGACAGATCATAACGCAGCACTTCACAGAGCAGGAAAAAAAAACTGTCATGTGTGATTTATGTAGCAACCTTTGAAGATACCTGATGACAGTCCAGTGCAGTCTAATAATAGAGCTGGTTTGGCTGTAAATGGGCAGTATTGACAGTAATAACTAGGACACCCACTGCCTTGCTCTGCTGTATGTTTATACTGTATTTCTTCTTAGAATAACAAACAATCGTGTGGGGTAGATGGTGGGTGTTTTCTGGGAGCTCTGTAGCTATGGAGAAAGATTAGTGTCAGCAGAGATTATATGATATCAGCAATATCTAGGAGGATAGCTGTACAACTATGAATTTGCACTGTGGCCGACTCTGACCAATCCCTCTCAGACACGTTCTCTCAGACCAAAAATACAGGTTTACAATTTTTGTAAAGTCATCATGGCAGCAATAAGTCAAGTCAGTCAAAGTCAGCTTTATTGTCAATTCTGCAGCATGTACCAAGACAACAGAGAATTGAAATTCGTACTCTCAAACTCTGGAGCAAGTAGACCTAAATGTCTATATATTTAAAAAGCCGTATTTAAAAGAAATAAATAAGAACTGTACAATGTAAACAGTCTAGAATAGACAAAATTAGAGTTACATTAGTGCAAATGTGTGGTGGCTTCAAAAAAATTAGCTTATCATCTGGTAACTTCCATGTGTGAAGGTCAGTACCATCTGGGATGAATTGTGGCTGAGGCTCAGTACAGATTCAGTATACAGAGTAAAAAGTGTCCTCTGAAGATAACTCTGGCGTTCATAGTGTCCGCAGCAGTTGATGTGGCCATCTCCACATCAGATAAGATAAAACCTTCTTATCATTTTATACTGTAATATAGATGACAGATTCTGAAGCCCTAGTGGAGATATATGCTCTAGACACATGGAGTCCATTCAGTTTAATCTCAATTTAAACTTGATCTGATTTGAAAATTAGATTCAATTTAAAAGCACAAAATTAATAATAATTCAGTTTCAAAGTCTGTGATCATTATTTGCGATTTTCAAATTCAATTGGTCAATATGAGCCTGAAATTAAATTTACTTCCAAACAAGTCATGCTTATATTTCAATATCAATACGTAAATGAAATGAAACTGCACAAACAAACACACACACACACCCTTCCTTTGCCAGTGGTTTCATTAGCAGAGTTAGCGAAACAGAACAAGTGGGCTCTCACTGACGGGAGCAACAACTGGGTGTGACCTGACATTTCCCGCCACTGACAGCACAGGGATCTACAACCTGACCACACACTGGTCTGTTTCCTCCACACACACACACACACACACACACAAGTTAGTTACAATGACGAACGGTAGCGTGCTATAAGGCTGTAGGCCGGATCATGGGGAAAGGAGGTCTGAGTCCACTAAGCTCAGCGGGGCTCTGGCATGGCTCAAGTGACGCTGGCTAACACAACACACAATGTCAGGACAAACAAACACAAACAAACAACAACACACCTACTACATATTCAACACATATCAGCCTGGGAGAATGAGTGAGGAGGAGGAGAATCGAGTCCTGTTTGCTCGTGAAACATGAAATGAGACTGAGATACACGGGCGAGAAAATAAAGTCAGCCATGGTCAACTCACACGAGAGAGAGAAGAGAGAGGTGTGTGCGTGTGTGTGTGTCAGTGTGGATCCCGCTGAGTGTGTTTGTGCTCTTACTTATCAGCTATGTGCGATATGAAACGTAATGTGTGGGTGTATGTGTGTGTGATCTAAATGGGTCTCTGGAGCAGTGGGGGGCACTTTCCTGTCACTTTCCTGTCACATGTCACTTACACAGGTCATCACACTGTGAGCTAAGTTTTGTCTTTACACACACACAAACACACACACAGAGCAAATAATATTCATGTATCAAGTAACTTGACACTGCAATCACCACCAAAAGTGGTTGTTGAGATCTGGTACAATGGCGGCAACGTGTGAAGAAACAGCAGCAGTCACACAGTGAGACAGGTTGCAGTCAACAGTTCAGAAGGAATTACCTCAATTATTAGGAGGTATGACAGAAAATTAGCGCACCTAAAGTGTGACACAAACACAAAAATCTACATTCAAAAGCCAAAAAAACCAAAACAAATCCTACTAGATGGCTGTGCTGATTGGCCAAATTATATCACGTGTCTCTATCATAGGATCTCGACATATTTGCAGCATGGTGGATGAGAAGCTGGTAGCAAAAATGCACTCTGCATCAGCTGTATGGCAGTGGTTTGGCTCTGCACAGTCAAATATTTCTCAAAGCAAAGTTGTCTGTAAACTTTGTCAGGTGAAGGTCGGCACTTCCCAAGATAATACAACAAACCTATTCAACCGCCTTTAAGGAAATTATCTGTAGGAACATGCTGAGAGTGTTTCACTGAGATCAGTACAACCCCACTGTGACTGAGGTGGTTACATTCTATCTAGCTAAGGATATGGTTCCATTCTAAGCCTTGCATAAAGTGGGAGAGACACTGATGCACGCTTTAGATGCATGGAATGATTAGCCAGTGATTTTACTGCAATAGTGTTTTAAATAGTGCAAATAGATAAGTCCATATCCATTCATATTCTCAACAATATATTTCAAAAGGAAGGAAGGAAGATCTCAATTAAAATTGTGGATTATGTGTGTTAAAAATATTTTTTGGGAAGATTGCCCACTACTACTTGTGAGGATCATCATTTAGGTCATGTACTCTGTAATCCTTTATCTTAACCAAAACAATCTCAACTACATGCTAGAGCCCAGCCCTTACCCTTCCCTGACCTTAACCTAAATCCAGTCCCAACCTTAACCCTTTAATGAAGAATTATTCCTCAAATGGTACTCTGGACACCTGACAAATGTCCTCACTTTTCAGCAATGTCCTCTTCACACACCTGCAGGTCTCTACTTCAGCACAAAAAAAACAAAACAACCTGTGTAGTGTGAACAAAACAAAAAAAACATGAGGGGAAGCTCATAAAGATTACACACATTTTACGCACACACACTCACACAGTCAGACACAGGGTAAAAGCCAGACAGAGGAGACAGCAGCACCCAAACAACAGTCTCCCTGCAGTAAACTGGGGTGACAGATAAGGAAACCAGGGAGAAGTCGGCGTGGCCGCAGCTCCACGGTGTGTGTGTGTGTTTGTGTGGACATGGGGAGGGCATTTTCCAGCATGGTGGAGAAAGTGAAGCAGAAACATGAACTGTCTCCTCACTCACTTCTTAATGAAGTCTGCATAATTAACCAGCACTAATCAGCATTTACCAGCAGTTAATACCTATTAGCTGAAGGTGGAGTTACATGTGAGTACATTATACTGGACATATTTGTTTCACTTCCCTTGATAATTAATTTGCACAACAACCATGACTTCTATAGAATCCTCTCTATTTGATGTGCTTATTTTTCCAAACATTAAGCACTGTTTTAGCCCGGCTTACTCAACAAGGAGACAGCAGTGAATATTTAATGAATGAACGAAATTGGCAGAGAGGACATAATGTCTGAGAGCACAAATTAGAGCCTCGAAACCTCGCTGATGTCTTGAAAATGTGAGTATATATTTAATGATCGTGAGTCAATATTAGTGGGTCCCCATTTCTTTATGCCTTTCAGTGCTCAGAAAATATCCACTGAAGCCAGTGCATGGCCTAAATATGGCACTTATTTACCCACCAGCAAGTGACGTTCAACTACATAGACTCTATTCCTTAGTGGAGAAGAGAAAAAATCAATATGGTAGTTTTTAAAAGTGCATCACGTAAACAAACTGTCATTATTGGCACAATGTGAGCCCAGGCTTAAATAACAATTACCCCCCAACTGCTGTGACACAAAAGCACTTATTGCTTTTTTTCTCTCAGTAATGAAATAGGACAGAAAGAGACAGGCCAGAGGGCAGATCGGTTTTGAGAATCCGAGAGGAAAAAAAGCGAGAGGGAAAAGAAATAGGTTGCAGATGGTCTCAGGAAGTGTAAAAAGACTGAAGAGAAAAAAAAAATAGGTGAGATACAGAATGCAAGACAGAGAAGTAGCTGAGAGATGGCATGTCATTCTATTCTGTACCTATC